>CAHIKZ030004639.1:317500-630000 GCA_903632075.3 Acanthosepion pharaonis | reverse complement strand
TAAAATAAACATTTCATTGAGAAAACAGACTTGCATAAAAAAAACAACTGTGTGAGTCAATAAAATTGATAGGCAGTTTGTCTATTTCTTTCCGCGAAATCGCAAATATAAATCAATTCTACAAATGTCGCTAATTAAGATATGTAAATAATTGATCACATGCAATAAGTACATAGGCGGGTGTATGCGCACGTATATTTTCAATTACTGAATAATCTAGAGATAGTCACTAAGCCCAGTTTTGCATGTGTCAGTCTCAGAAAAGGAGTTTGAAAAATTGTTTAGCATCAAAATCCTGGTTTTGGTATAGGTTCAATGTATTACCAATGAAAAAGTAAGACAGAAACGAATATCTTATACAACAATAGATAGATATATGAGCTTTACTCATTCAGAAATAATTAAAAAGAAACTATTAGGTATAGCCATAAGTAATTTTAATTTTTAAGAATCAGTTGGAATGACAATGCATCATCCTAACTAACTGTTCATTAAATATATCATAACAGGTAATTAAAAATGGGTCAGCTAAGACAATGCTCAATGCAAAAGGCAGTGGATTGACAAGGATATATCTCCGCAACCGTTCTCAAAAGCAAAATTCCATGAAGGGAAAGGAATGTTGTGTGCGTGGTTACTTTGTCGGGGCTACATCGTCGCAATGAAACACTAAATGCACATTCATAGGCTCAGTAAGTGCAACATGTCCATAAAGGTTTGGTTGAAAAGTACATTGCGTTCGTCAATGGGAAAAAATGGCTGCAAGAATAAAATAGGATATAACTTTGAAACTTGATTGCTTTGTTCTACTCAGCTTGTCAAATTCATCTGACCGTGCACCAACTGATTATTATTTTTTTGATCGCATCGAAACGCTTTCACGATGAAAACTTTCTCTAATGAAAAATAGATTCAAGAGTTTGTCGAAAATGTTTTCATACGAAACCCTGCGGAATGTTACTCAAAATGTATTGAAGAGATGCCTGATAATTTACAACAAGTTACTGCAAATAATCGTTGATGCAAAACGGGAAATGATCTATGACACAAACTATTAGTTTTCCCACAAGTGTGAAGCACTTCGGGGGTCAACTCACTCCATTAGTGAATTTGTTTCATAACTATATAGCTATAACTAACTAGTTAGCCACACAAATAGGTACAGAACTTCTTCAACGTCATTCACAATTTTTATCAGTTCTCAACTCGGTATTTATTCCGATAACTTAATTATTTACTCCTGCTTTATTAGTAAGTCCGATAGATCCGACAAAGAAAAACTGATCTCGAAAATGAACTACAATCAGTTGTTAATCGGGGCATGCAAATGACTTGCAAATTTGAACTCCTCCATAGTGAAACTGCTATACTTTAACCATCATAGAGAACCATTTTTGGCAGCTATCGGCATGGTAGACCCCCGCTTCCAAGAAAACAACTCATTGTGCCTTCTTGGTTTTACGTTTTCCATTGCCATGAAATGGAGCGATTACATTGAATCAATTACTAGGTTTGCTGTTAAGAAGTTTGGTTCACAGTGTTGTACCAGGCAATTCTTTTTATCAGAAGCCATCATGCATATATATAAATCTACAATTTGTCAATGCATTGAAGATTGCTGCCATATCTCATCTGGTGCTCCAGCTATATATATATATATATATATATATATATATATATATATATATATATCTTAAGATCCTTGACAAAATCCAAAGAAATATCCATAATAATATCGGTCCTGACCTGGCATCTCAACTTGAGTCACTTTCCCGTAGCTGTGACGTGGCTATCCTCAGGTGTTTTAATGACTTTTCCTCCTTAGTACACTTACTGCATGATTAAAAAAAATCAGGAAAGAAGTTACATATTAAATTAAATATATTACATTTAATAGTAAACATAGTGTAATATCAGCGTAGTGGAGATTTGAGAATAAAAGAATATTGCTCAGTGATTGTATCTGTATTTGCCTTTCAGTTTCTGGTTCCGAAGGGTAACAAATACAAGTACAAATCTCACCGAATTTTATATTGTATTTCTCAAATTGTTTTCTTACCGGTCATAAAATAACGGCGTGGGAGAGACGATAAAAAGCAATAAAAATAAAATGAAAGAAATATTATTAAAATTTATAATTAAGTCAATGCTTCTTGCAAGAAATTTAAAACAGACTTATGCTATTTATCTAGTCATATTTTATTAGGCGCGTGGAGAATTTCCCACAGTTTTTCATATATAAAACCAAAGCAAAACAATAAATATTGACAATAATTCTACAGTTTAAAACCTGATTTCGTTGGAAGCTTTTGGAGACACTTAATAATAGAAGGAACAATAATACTATTTTTTGTAAAAAAATTTTTTATAGTTAATAACCGAGATCAAACCGAATTATTTAAAGAACTTCTCTGGATGTAAATAAGTAACTGTATGAATTTTATAAATCTCAGTAAAATATCTAGTTTTATTGGCGTGCATCTACATGTACGGTACGCATAGTCTTCTTCACAGTCTTCTATGTGTTATGTTTCTTCAAAACTTGCGCGATCATGGCTCTCTACAATTTCCTACTTTTTGTAGTTCTTAGTAAAGTTTATATTTTCGCAATCTCTCATAATCCTTGTTCTGCCAACCATTTGCAACATATTTTAATAAATGTAGTCCTTTTACTCCTTTTCTTTAGATAACGTTTGATGGTGTTGTCATGAATAACAGCTCCGAAGTAGAATACGTAGAGCCGAGTTCGATTGCCAGTTGTTTTTTTGGGTTTTTTTATACATTCGCTTACGGACAAATATTCAGTATGAGATAAATATATATTTGAAAATCATTACTAACCGAAAAAAATGTTAATGCAATATTCATCGGCAAAAAAAAAAAAATGAAAAAAGAAAAAGATTCTTACAAGCAAAAAGTGTTTCGGCTTTAAATGACTCAAAGACCCTAAAAAATTCTTTAAATGTCAAAGTGAATTCTTTTACCTATTCTCCTACAGACAGTTTATTTTCCCCATATATTTTGTTCATTTTGCATAAAGTATATATTCTATATTTTTTCCGATGAAAACCTGAATGTTTTTCATCATGCACCTCTGGTCAAAATCTTAAGACCAGATACAAAAGGGTTAAAACAAATAAAATACTGTTACTTTAATCAAAATATATTTACGAAACATTTGCATTTAATCAGTTTATCAACAAACAGGTAAAAATTTTAAGCTTCTAATTGATTAATGTAAAAAACATTGAAAAAAGAATTATTTTTGTTGCTCATAAAGATAAGACCATGTAAATAAAAATAGCAAATTCAGAACAAATAAGTCACAACGACAATCTAATTCTTGGTATATCTTCCATTTTTCCAAATTACTTCGAAAATTCCCTTTGGCATACTAATTATTAGCTTCTGTGTGAGGGTACTTGGGATGCTCGCCCAGGATGCATAAACTGTAGCACAAAGAGCATCCACAGATTCAAATTGCAATCCATAAACATCCTTTGCCATTCATCCCTAAACATTCTCTACACGCCTGAAGCTATGAGCAAACTGACTAGTTCTAAAATTTTTCCCAAGTAATTTGTTTTTTTTCACACATGGTCTTATCTTTATGACCAACCAAAAAAAATCTTTTTTCAATGTTTGTTTAATTTAATCAATTAAAAGCTTAAAACTTTCTCTTGTTTGTTGATAAACTACATTTTCTAATTCAATGTAAATGATTCGCAAATATATTTTGATTAAAGTAACAGTATTTTATTTGTTTTAACCCTTTTGTATCTGGTCTTAAGATTTTGACCATGAATACCGTAAAGTCCATAGCACAATTTTAAATGGGAAATGAAATATAATTAACAAATTATTCTTATTCTTCTATATGTCGCGTCCCTTCAAGACATGCGTGATCATTGTTCTTCTCAACTTTCTTTATTTTGGGACTCTTAGTACGGCTTGTCTTTTTGGTATATCTGCTAACCCCTCTTTTCTGCCAACCAATTACACAATCTCGTCAGTTATTTTACTCACCGCTTTCGTCTGTCTCTCTTGCCTTCAATATGTACTGTAAGTTTCAAATTCTCAAAGCTTTCTTTCATCATTATGTACTCTAGAAAGTACATGTATCCCTTTCTGGTTCTAAGTATAAGTATCACTGTTTAATTCTAATTATAAGTACCCTTTTTTTTCCATTTTCCCTAAAACTTCTCTGTTGCTTACATGTTCCGTCCATGGTATTCTCAGCATCATTCTGGCTACCCATTTTTCTTTTGCCTCAAGTCTCTTCTTCATCGACGAGGAGAATGTTCAGCATTCACCGCCATAGGCCTATATTACATAACATTTCGGTACTCTTTTCTTCGTTTATAAAGAAAATTTCATTTTTCTTAATTCTTTGTTTAACTTTTAAAATGCTTTATTTTGCCATTCCCATGTGCCTCTGGATTTCAGTGTCGCATATTCTGTCTTCTGCTATAACGCTTGCTAGATATTTAAATTTTGTGTACTAGTTTGATTTTGGTCTCTGCAATTTAATTATTAAAAAATATATTGTATATGGCAATGCGCACTTGTAAGATAACTTCATATTGACAAGTCGGATTGACATTGTAAGCAATATTTCTTTAAATGCAATATTTCGTCTAGTCATAGTTGACCATAGATCTCCACAGATTCCATTTTTATCATTGATGAAATGCCAAGGTAGTAGAGTAGGTTTTCTGTTCCACATTTTTCCAAGGCTAGAGAGCTCAGTCTACTCTGCTGTTTAACCCACAGATAGGTGAGTTTCATAAATATCCCAATAAAGTGAACGCAATAGATTAGGTCAGAACTTGAACTCTTATTTCACTTTCCGTGCCGATAACCGTTACCCTACATCTGGACTTTTGTTGCGTGTCAATATAAATAAATTTTTTCCTACTGAACGATTCAAGGAAAAATATAAAATCTTTTATTTCGAAATAATTTAAAAATAAAAACTGAAAGAAAATGTCGATGCCGTACCCTCCAGATTTGTATAATTTGAAACCGACAAATGCATAAGATTGAAAACATTTTCTTCTTATTATAATTTGAAGTCATTAGTCATGAAGATATTAGATATTTTTGTATTGATTTGTATCAGTATTGAGTTAAATGAAATGAGAGAAACTGTCTAGAATGGAAATTCATTATTCGTTTTGTATTTTTTCTTTTGTATTTTATTAAAAATATCAATATTACCTGAAGCAATAAGATTCATTCATTTCAATTAAACTAATAATTATCTTTGAATAATACCTATCAATAAATTTTATAAAAATCATAACATGAGACTCTATTTTTGCAGCAAATGACATTTTTCGAGCATTATGTGACAGGACTTACTTAATTACAACCGCATGAAATATCGAATATTTGTGACTATTTAAGTCTAATGTTTGTGCACGCTTGCATTTTTATGTCAGGTTCTACCAGAGTCAACTGTATACTATTTCCTACATTATTAAATACTATAAACTTCAAATACATTGAGGGTATGGTTCAGTTAAAAAAAATAGTATGGGATTGATTGATTTGTTGTTATAAGGGCGTATGAACCTTTTGAATGTTATTTAAGACTAGAAAATATTTTTAAATTGTAAGGAAATTATGGAAATAATAATGATTTACTGATACAAGTCCTACAACTTAACCCATGGCTGGAAAAGAATAGGAGGATTCATACCTTTCCCAAATGTGCGTAAGTAAATATACGAACCCGATTGGAATTGGAACTCGGCTGTCCGACACCCAATTCCGAGCCTTCAACCATTACACTATCCGCACATCCAAGCTTACAGCAACTAGTATTCACAAGCGTTCATCTATCTACGTACTAATCAGGCTCGACGTTTATTAACTTCAGTAGTTGAGCAGAGACTAGGCTGCGCTAGTTGTAGTTTAACCCAACACTGCAAACTGAGACAAAACCAGAAGATTAACCTAAAACTAATGACAAGTTTTTATCAAATAGCCTCATCAGATTGAGACTTTCATATGGATGTCACGCATAACTAATCCAGAAATATACAAACCGTATATAACCACTTTCTCAGATCAACGATTAAAATGGCTTCCAGGAAATGAAGTCTATAGGTCTTAGCCAGATAAGCCTTCTTCAAAATTTGTCGATTGGCACTACAGAATTACAAGTAAAGAAATGTACTATATAACAGAAAAAAAAAAAAACAACAACTAAAATGTATCTCACATGTAACTCGACGAGTAAATAATGCCATAATCAAAATGCTGATATTCCACACTACTTCAAACGAAATGTCATGAAGGGACTGGAGAGACCTTTTTTTGAAAAATTGTTTAAATAGAAAGATTTTATATAGGTGCCTCCACTTTTTTGCTAAAAAACAGTATAGCATGCTGAAAAAAGGACACAAACTTAATAAAAATAATACTTTATCGTAAAATGTTTATGTTAATATTAAGAGAATTGACCAAAGTGTTTTAAAAATATTTTAATAATTTTTTACTCCGTAAGACTTGTAAAAATCAAATAATTGTTAGATTTATTAAGACTTTTAGGACCTATTCGCAAATGAATGAATCTATTTTTTGGACGTATTATTTTAAAAAAATCTTTAGAAAATTTTTGGAATTATTATTTTTAGAAAATCTTGGTCAATTTTTTTTTGTATCTGTTAACCACACTTACAACATTTCATGAAATTTATTAGAAATTAAAATCGTCAACCAAATGGTTTTTATTAGTTGAAAGCAGAATTCCTTGGAGAATGTAAATCATCAATTTTTTTCAGACTTTTACCAAATTTCCTAAAATCTGTTCCAAATTGTAAAATCAAGACTGCAATAAAACTATTTAATTATTTAAATAGATAAGCTTTTAATTGCTTTTATAAATAATATATATTAAAGAGATTATTGTCTGAAGAAAAAAAAATGATATATAATGAATATTTAAAAGAATTGTTTGCATTTTTCTTTTTTATTTAGAAAGTTTAAAAATGTATTAAAAAGTTAGGTTAAGTTATTAACTGAAGACTGTATTTACTAAATGAAAATTGAAAAGCTTAATGCAAATCACCACACCAAAAATTTTAAAAATAATTTTTTGTGTGTCTAAATATTCCTTTTTTAAGTATGATGCTTCATACGTGACTTTATCGTTAAAAAGTCACGTGTTTCAAGGGTTGTCCCACTTATGGATAAACATTTTCGGCTGTGAGTAATAGTTTCATTTCACTTCTGAGGATGGTTGAACGGCAGAGAAAAACGGTCCTTTTCATGGCAACAAAATATTCCGAAAAGTCATATAATTTTTATGCATGGTATTTTTTCATATAATATTGTTTGTGTTATTGGATTATCACTCAATAAAATAAGTGTACAATTTCTCAAGTAGTAATAAAATTTAAGTACTTTAAAAATTAATAAATAAAATAACTTTAACATTTCATATCCATCAGGATATAACACGAAAAGAATAACATGAAAAAATAAAATCTTAAAAATATAAATGAATAATAAATATCAGTTTATTTATCTCTATAATGGCATTTTTATTATTATATTATCTCGGGTACTGAATTAAAAAGTTAATAACTGAGATAATATTATGACTAATATAATAATTATATTATCTCAGTTATTAAATTAAAAATGTAATAACTGTGATAAAATAATTAATATATTTATTTATATTATCTTAGTTATTAAATTAAATTATCATATTATTTCATTTATTAAATTTCTAATTTAATAACTGAGGTAATTAATAAAATACCATTATAGAGGTAACTCAATAACTTATGAAATGCTATTAATTTAAGTAATTTTTATAGTATTTTAAATTTTATTATATTTTCAGAAAGTATCTTCCAACGTAATGTTAGGTACATAAAAATTCAACAAAATATTAGATAATTGTTTAAAATACTTTGTTACTTTAAAAAAATTACGTGTTAATTAAAAATCAAAAGCAAACCGTTTTTACTTAGAATTAGTAAATTTATGTCAATTCTGGTCCACCATACTTGTCAACTCCTTAGGCCGTTAATATATCGATGAAGACGTGAGGTAGTTAAGAAATGCTTGTATACAACATTTTATGCTATAAGTAAGTAATTTTTGTTTCACAACAGGTTAATTTAACTTTAAATTGGCTAATTTTCTGCAAATAACATTTCAGAAATATATATTTTATTTTTGCAAGATTTTTAAACCGAGAATTAACTTTTGTTTACAACTATACCAAAATGGCCGTTTCTGTTGTTTTTTCTGAAATAATATGTATCGAATACAAATTATTCTAATTTCTATTTGAAATACACGACAGTGTCTTGCTTTCTGGAATTAGAAAATTTAATCATTTAGCTTTCAATTAAAGCTAAGATGAAAACCTCAAGAAAGATTCTTCATGAAAATTCATTTAAACCTTAAGCATACCGAATTATTGGAGGTACCTAATTTTATAAATTTCATCCGAAAGTAACACTAGTTGCTCGGTCAATGAATGCCGAACATTTCCTTATAAGGAAACGACTAATATTACCATTAACATTAACATTAACATCTGGTACCAACTTTATGTTAAACCTAATGTGGGCTGAAAAGGTTATCAGTTCTACCATAATCAGTATTCGGTTATTTTTGTGTTGAAATGCTAATTTCGCGAAGTGTTCAAGTCGAGGACTTTTCAGCAGCCCCTGAATTTTTAATAACTATACTTTCAAAAAGTCTCTTTGCATAACTCATATGCAATTATTTTCAATCTTAAAATAATTGTTTAATTCTTAAAACCAAATGTAATTGATGCAAATCACTTTATATTTCGATGTCAATAAAACATATCCCCGCAAAAACGAGCAAGAATAACAAACGAATTGAACGATTGTTGTCTTAATTTATAAAACTTGAATTTAGTAATTTCCTTCAGTTGTTAGTTAAGTTTTTAATTGTCCTTTTCGATATAAATATTAATAGCATAACAATTGTTTAGTAAATAAATTATTAAAACGATGATATTTGTTTTTGCTGTTAATCCAATTGGAAAAACAAATAAACAAGAATAGTGTCAGGTAGAAAGGAGAACAGTAACCTCCTTCTTACAAGAGCTTTTGAAATGTAAAATAATGAAAATGTATAAAGACGATTCATTGTTATCTAGAACACTGTTCATTTGTAAAAAGTAAATGCGAGATAGAAAGGGAGAAAAAAGGAGAAAGAAAATCACTATAAAACTTGAAAAGTATTTCGTAATGCCATAGCACTCAGTTTCGTTGGCAAAAGACTGTATAAGTAGAGCATATTGCAAAGTGCAGTTAGCGTAATGGTTATCGGCGCTGAAAATGGAATCGTTGAGCCGAGTTCAATTTATGGTTTTGGCTGTTGCGGTCAAACTGTACCAGTGCTCTTAAGAAAGACACGAATCTATCTCCCCATCATCTGTATGTTAAATAGCAGAGCAAACTGGGATTTCTGCCTTAAGTGGTAGCCTGTTTAGAAGAAGGACTAATCTGAATTCAAAACCAGAGAAGGCAACGTAACCAATCTACTCCTATATAGCAGTGAATACTGGACAATATCTTCATAGATGAAGATGAGACTTGAGACAACAGAAATGTAATTGTACAGAAGACTGCTGCGAATACCATGGACGGAACATGTAAGCAACGAGGAAGTTTTAGAGAAAATGGAAAAAAAAACGATAATTATATTTGAAAGAGAGCTTAAATTTCTGGGACAAATAATGAAGAATGAGGGCTAGACGCTCACAAGAAGGCGAGAGAAACAGAAGGAAACAGTAAGAAACCTACATAATGGGCTTGTGTAAAATGAATGATAGAACAGGGATGGGACGGATAGTAAAAGGACAAACAGTGCTAACAGCAATAAAAGATAGGAAGTTGTGGAGAGCCATTTATCGTCTATGCACAGGAGGGTTATGGCACGTAGAAGAAGGGACACGGTAACTTATACATAGCATCAAAAATATATAGTTAAGACTTTTAATGATAAACATTGAGTGAAGAGGACTTGGAGAATTTGACACCCACAGGACATACTGAAGGCAAGAGGGTAATAGGTAAACAGCGAGTTACTTAACTAATGACATTGAGTAAATGGATAGTGGAAACGGAATATGAAGGGCAGTAACAATGTAAACATTACTAAGAGCTAAAAGCAATAGGAAGTTATGGAGAGCCATGGTCGCTCTTGGTCTGAATTCACACGGTACACTGAAGAAAAAATTTATCATTTTCTTTTATTACAGCATTTTAGTCGTTATATTATGATAAAAAATTAAATAAGGTAATAATGTTTAGGGACAAATATATTTTCGAGAAATGAAAATCATTTATCTTTATACGTTTCTAAAAACAATAATTGTGAAAAGTAATCATCGATTAAGTTATTTAGAAATTTCTGTAGACACTTGAAAATTAAGAACTGTTTCTTTAATAAATTAAGAAACTTTTTTTCTTCTTAATTTCGTTTTGAATTTCTGAACATTATTTGAAGCCATACTAATGTCCTTATTTGTTGCTACGAACACAACGTTTCTCCGTGGTGCCCTTTAGCTGTCTGTAGTTCCGTTTAAGATTAATAGAATTTCGAACTGAATTCTTTATTGGCCCACGGGACTTTGGAATAGAGAATTCAAACCCTGGTCAGGGAGGTATGCGGCATAATAATTGTGACTTCAATCCCTGTATGGAATATAATCAATGGAAACAGGACTAAATAAATAAACAATTAGCGCGGAGGAAATAACGCTAAACATGGCCAGGGAAATGAGAAAAAAATCTACCCCCGAGGATTAAGTAATATTTTTTGTGGGTGTGTGCTTTACGAGGTAGAATATAGAGTGCTTGTAACATTAGGGATCTGGTTTAAAACATGTTTCAAACTTGTTCGTCTTGGAATTATTGTACTCTTCAGAACTCCTACGGGTGTTTAAAGGTATATAGCATTGTCAGAAATGTAATTTCAAAATGTCACAATGACAAATTAGGTAAAATATGTTAATGCGAAAGAAGGAGATAGTCCATTTAAATCATTTATTATTACAGCGTATTAAATCAACTCCGTTCCCATCCCTAACATTGAGATGCAAATTATTTTAATCCTGTATAACGGCATAAAACCTGGGAAACTGCGGTCAACGGTTATGACATCCATGGATGCGTAGGTGATTGTTTGAGTATAAAGCCGATGAACATTGGTTCGTCGCCATTGACAGCTAAAACCGTCTGATTAACGCATTTGGTGAGTAACTAGATTTCATTCTTTTTATTTTCATCACTTAAGAGATTATAAAAAATGTAGCCAATAGTAGTCTGCCTTGAATCAGCTTGCGGACATCCTTCTAATTGCAGTTGTGTCACTTCTTTTAATGCAAGCATATTTACAAAGATTTAAATTTTAAAATACCACTTTGCGACATGTATATAATTACGAATATCATGGCTTTTACTTAGATTTATATAATTTACTTTGTAGATTTATATAATTTATATATTTATGAATATTATGACTTCCACATTATTTACAATATTGTCAAGAAATGTAGATTAAGGCAAAATATGCGAAATTATAATGTAAGTCTTATACGATTTGTTTTTGCAATGATGTTCACTCTTTACTAGACCCAAGTTAAGATTATATTGATCAGAGAAACATCCTCTTGTGTTCCGGTTCCACAAAGCAGCGGTTCGTGGGAAGAAGATGCTCGAGTAGAACTAATATATCACCAATGGAATACAAAGTGAATGAGTGTGGGTGGCTACAATGTGCGTGGAATGGTGGGTCTTAGCCGTAAAGATTAGAACTGGTGGAACTAAGAATGCAGTTCGTCTGGACATTTCCTATGGAAATAGCGACAGAGCAGCGAGAGTCTTGCGATATTTCGTCTTTGAGATATAGGGATTGCAAGGTGAAAAATAATTCGCCACCCACAAAGACGTGGAGATGCTTTTGAACTCTATCGAGACTGGAGAGTGAAGACTGGGCTGCTCCAGTTCATATATGGCAGGAACACTCCATATTCGGCCTGACCTGTCTCTTGTAAAGGTAGAGCATAGCATACGGGGCCAATTAGTTACTGGAGCAGTATAAGGAACAGATAATTTTTCCAGCAACTTTAGCGATGGATTCTATGTACGAGTTCCACTTGAGGTATTTAACAATAACAAGCGAAAAATATAATTAAAAAAGAGCATCACTAAAATACTATCTTTATCGAAATTTTCTTTATCTCTGTATGGTAAGAATATCAAAATATAATTTTGTGAAGGTGCCATTCACTAGGTTCCCTGATTTAAATAGAATATTGTATATTGTAAAGATATCTGCTTGAGATCCTTTTGTAACGGATAATATCCGTTATTTGTTGACTTTTCTGTTTCAATTTCTGATTCAAATGTTTCCTATTACAATCAAACAATAAGAGTTTAGATTTAACTCAAGTACAATATTCTTAGAAAATAAATGTGAAATTGCTTTTTTATTTCTAGATTTATTCAAATTTATATTTTATTTGTACTTTATACTTTGCTTTTGATGATATTTATTGTCAAGATCAGTTATATCAAGCAACTAACACAATTGTGCATATGAATTTTATTAAATTACATGTCAGATCACTTTGAAAATGTTTAAACGAAATTACTTGAAATATTATCTAGGCTGTAATTAAAACCATTTATCAGATATTCAGTTTTTGTTTATTTTATATGCTTCATGTTTTTTTTTATTATAAAACATTAGTAGACAGATTTTGAAATATTTGCTTTGTAAATTAAGTGTATATGACGAGTACATTACCGAAAAAATATTATCAAAGTTTCGTAATTTTTGGACTATTTATTCTCTAAGAAGAAGTGTAGTTTACATGTCTTCCAGTCGTGTATAGTCATCTTTAATGACTCATAATATAAACGACTTCGTTTCATTGACATGTAAAATAAATACTACACTCTAATGGTTTATTTGCTGAATGATGGCAACATTTATTTGCGAAGTTAAGATGAAAGCCGGTTAATTCTACGCAAATGCAATCGAGCGATAATCCTTTGTACGAAACATCATGCTTTTCGAAGTCTTAGGTTGGGAGTTCGACTCTTTCCAATGCAGCAAAAGGCTGAGTTGACGGATAAATTGGACATTTTGAGCCTGCAAATATTAAAACAACAATAAGAATTGACCTGAAGATAACACCAATCTAAGAAGAAACTGTCCCCGATCAAGAGAGAAATTATATTATAAAGAAAATATTTAAACTTCAGCATGGACATGTCGAAGAGCAAAATATTTTGGATGCCGGAATAAAATGGCAAAACACGTGAGATTGATTACTTGGCCTTTTTTACAAGACATCATTTATGAAAAATTGAATGAAATTGCAAACAGAATACATGAAGACGGACTTTTCCACAGTTCTTTTAACCAGAGAATGTCGTTCTATCCTTGATGGTGGCCGCTAATGTAAATCACTTTCACAGACTGATACATCAACTTTGCTTAGTTCTTTCTTCCTTCAATTTTGTGACACTATAGTGGACCGTTTCAGATTCAATAAATCACTACATTATCAGAAATATGCATTGATTTATTACTGCGAATTTTTAAAAAAGTGATTTTATAACTCATTGTTAGATTGTTTTTTGTATATTTTTATTAAAACAGCAGCCGATATATTCAAGTCTTTCGGAGCTTCACTTAGATTATTATTAATGAATCCAGTCGTCACTGATTGGCCCATACTTATAGGATTGTACCAAATCTAAACTCTTATTAGTAAATAAATATGTATATTTAAAGGTTTACTGCATCATGTTTATGATTATGTTTATGACATTAACACTCTAACACTTTAATTTAATGAAGAGCTAAATAGTATCATTCTCGATTTTATGACATTAACGTGAAGGACCATTAATATTTCTGAAAATGTAAGTGATATAATGGATAATTATAGTAAATATAACAATAAATAAAAGTTATTATTATGCATACTTCATCATGATAATGCCTATGCTTAAAATTGTGGGAGTAATATTCAAAATAATTGCTTCCAATTTGATCATAAGCCTTTCTGGAGTTAGCGAGGATACTGAAAAGTGCAAATGATATTTTAAGAGATTCGCTATCATTCACTCGTTAGCAATAGCCATCAGACATTTGATGAAACTATTGAAGTACATGATTCAATAATAATAATAATAATAATAATAATAATAATAATAATAATAATAATACTTAAAGAGGTAGCACATGAAGGCACGAATTATTCCAGTTGTGGTTGGAACCGTAGGTTCTTTTGGAAATAGGTCCTGAAGGGATAACTGGTAGCCCATGTCTTAAAGAAATACAAAATATTGTTCTCATAAGTACAGTTCAAACCTTGCGAAGGGATTTAGCAGTGTAAAAGGTGAGTGGTTTTAGGTTGTTTACTTTTTTTTCTAAAGACAAGCAACTTTTGTACAAAGATTTATAAGTTTTGTAGATTCTTATACCTGAATACAATTTTTAATCATAACTTGAATAAGACAAAGATACTGTCAAAATCTTATTGAACATTGTCAAACAGTGTGTTTTCTCTTTGACTTTTCTAAAATTGGGATCTTCTCTAAATGTATTATTATTATTATTATTATTATTATTATTATTATTATTGTTTTATTTCCTGGGGTTTCTGGTGTATACTCATTCCTTTCCAGGTTCAACTGGTGACCTGAATATAAACATTGTTAATAATAATAATGGTTGTGAATATAAATTAATTGTTTTTATGAATATTGAATTTCTGTCTTAATTTAAAGTGACTACATTTAGAAAATATATCTTTTTTTCTGACAGGTTTTTAAGAAGTGGACGCCATGGGACTCATGCATTTTGCTGTAGCCTTAATTATCTGTGAGTTGAACTTGGATTAACAAATTAAACACTTTTAATTTCCTTAAAATTTAGTGTATTTTTGAAAATATTAATTCTGCCGAAATCATCAATTTACAATTTCAAGCAGGGTTGTTTAATGATAAAGTATGAAGCACAATGGAGTAAAATCGTTAGGTGAATCATGTATTCTGTTTGGAAATCTTTGAATGGAAAGGGTATATACTGTCAATATAAATTAGTGTGATTTTTGTTAAGAAGAGTGAATGCGTGAGTGAGTGTGAGTCTTTGAAAGAGAAAGAGAGTGGAAGAGAGAAAGAGAGAGGGAAATAGCAGAGTTAACTTTTCTCATTAAAGACATCATCTAGACAATCACCGCATTTCCAAAGAAGATATCGGAAGGCCTACCAACCGATATCCCGAAAGGGCTTCGCATATTAATTAAGAAACCTGATTTTATAATTAAAATATATATATCGGTATTTTGTAAAAATAAAATAAAATTCAGTGTTTCCTAACAGACTGAGTTTGGGTAATGCGTGAAATATCTTGTATGACACCAGAAATGCCGAGTAATTTTTCAGATGGAGAGACTGATCAAGAGCGAGTTGCTGTCATGGATATTCTAGCCATTGTCAATTAGATGAATGAAAACGGTGTTTTTTTTTAACTTGTACAAATCTAAGCACAAGATCTGGCAATGAGAATATAGCATAAGTTATATTTTGTTATTTATTTGGCGTTCGTTGACAAGCTGCTCGCACCAGATGTGATAAAAGCCTCAGTACAATAATAATTCATAATCTATCTTATTTGATCAAAGAAAAAACACATACATTAACGTATGAGAATTTATTTTTAACATTTTTCTAGGCCCGTTCATCTTTTAGCGAATAATTAAAACAAAAGCAAAAATGCATACAAGAAACTGAATTTCTATATATTACTTGATAAAATGATAAAACTGATTATGGAATTATTATATAAAATGGCCTTTGGTCGGCAACCAGTCTAGGAGAAGGACAACTATGAATTTAAAAACGGCTGGACATGGAATAATCAATTCCAATTCCAATTCATGAAGTCCTACGGTGAGGCACTGCAACCATAAATAATGATTATTTTAAAGTTTTTATATCACTATCGATTAAATACTCCAGATTACGAATATATATATATATATATATATATATATATATATATATATATATATATATATATATATATATATATTAGATTTGATAAAGGTTAATAGAGGGCTCACTTTTCTATGCAAATTCATTGTAAATTTATCCCCCGGCGGACCCCCCGCCAAAAAAAAAAAAAAAAACATATGATATGATTTCTGAAAATGTAAATTAGTTTTTAATTTTTTTTAATATGAAAATCGAACTCCAGATTTACGAATTTCAATTTTTAAAATTTTTTCTTATATTTTTATAAATCACGTCGTATGAGTATGTATGTTTTGATATTGATAGGGAGATCAATTTACAATCAATTTACAGAGCAAACTGGTCCCATTAACTTTTATAAAATTTAATTCAGAAAATCGATATTTGTAACTTGGAGTGCTTAATCAACAGTGATATGAAAAAGAATGATTATTTTTGGTCGCTATCTCTATTGTACAACTCCTCACCCCTACTGTAGTAACACCTAGTGTGGTGAGGCTGTGGACCTATACTCTCTAAGAGAATCTACAGCTTTATAATAACAACAATATTATATAATTTACTTGATTGCTTTCATTTCTATTATAGTGAATGAGGTTTTTTTCTGTATTTTAGTGCTTGGAATCAGCTGTTCTGCAAAAGGACTGTATAATGGTAAGTAATTACAATACATACTAATAAAAAATATAATAAGGTAAAACTAATAAAACTGATATTACTACAACTGTTGGTTAATTTTAAAATCTTGAATTGATGCTGACATACTGAACTTTTATCCTTTAATATTTCTTGGAGTATATTGAAAATTCATTGGCGATGTCCATAGCTCACTAAAGTTAAGCGACATCGAACCTGGTCAGTACCTAGGTGGGCGACCGCTTGAAAAACCGGGCGCTGTAAGCTTGGATGTGTGGGTTAGGTATGAATACATTTCTTCTTCCAGTCATCGGTAAATTAGTAAGACTTGTATCACTAAAATATTATTATCCAAACAAAAAATTCTTACGATCTAAACATATTTTCTGTCTTTAAAGGTTTATAAGTTGTAGAAAACGAAAATTAATCTGATAATTAGTATTTTTCTTTATCAGCTTTATTATGTTTTCCCTGATAAACTGTTTTGCAGCGATCAAAAAGGGAAACAATTCATTGGTAAAAGGTTATTTGTTGAATATAGCGAGTTGGATCTAACATACCGATCAAGACGTCAATTTGTTTTCTGCGTTGCGTTGTGAAAGGGAAGGAAACGTTTTCCTTTTCATCCAACGTATACGCTTTCGTTGCCGTTCATAAACAAATTTCTTCTTAACTACTACGTATGACTGGTGTTCACAATTGGTTCCCCAAAACAATACTTACTTATGACTCATCCTAATATAATGTGAGAAGCAGTACTGAATTAGATGTTAAACATATTGTTTATAGCCCTAAACTTATTGTGCTCTCTTCTCTCAGCAATTGATACAAAATCGTGTTAAGACTCTTGTCATGATATCTACCAATAAAGAAAGGTACATTTATAATTCTTGAAAGACGACCGAATGAACATATGCAAATGTAATTAGAAAAATCCAGAGCGTCAATTGGAGACTCCATGCCGCACTTAACACAAATTAAGCTCAAACCAAAACGATAACAGTTTGTCGGCGCTGCCAACGTGCGGACAGGGAAATCGTCTCATCCTTACTCCTATGGCATCCTACTGGAAGTGTCTTCTCACGAAAATTGACTTTCCCAGACACCATAGCTCGGGACTCAGTGTTGGACATTGTGGATCTGGGGATAGGGATACAGGACCGAACAGTGTGGGAAATGATTATATCAAAAGAGTTCCGACCAACCATAGGGAGGTCGAAGGATGATGATGATACATCCTTCAAATTTTATGCGATGAAGCAAATATTGAGAAATATTTTAAATATGTCTTATGTTTATCGTTGGAAATATGTTGTTTGCAAAATGAACTTTGATTTTTAAAATATCATTTTGCTCAGTTTCGATTGAAAATGAAATGTTTCCGTTGGCTTTAAAAAAATTGAAAGATTTAATTTTTTATTCTGTTTGTAAAGCCTAGAGGGAAATATGTATTTGTGATTTCAAAGTAATAAACATTTTTAATTAATTTTATTAATCACTCTACAAACATTTTCAAAGCTGTAAAACAAATTTTTTGCAGGTTCACATGGCAGTCTCGGCAATTTACATTATGGTTACCGTTACCCGTATTACAGAGGATCCGCCAGCACTGTGTCCCATGGTTCCCAATATCCTTCGTACAGTGGGTGGCGATATAATCTTGGAAAATTGGGACAAGGCCTAGGTTTAGCAAATTATGGTCTTCAGAACTCCAGAGCTCATTACCCATTACGAAACTATGGATTGGAAGGCTATAGTCAACATTACCCCTATAGTACAACGTCCCAGGGCATTCATCATCCAACAGGATGGACCTTTGGAGGTATTTATAGAGGTTATGGTGCACAGGTATCCCAATCCCCTATCAGGTACCATGGCTATAGTGTTGGAAATCCAACAGTTTTAACATATGGATTTCTTTATCCGAGAAAAGGACTTTTTTTCCATAATTTCCAGCATGGTGGTTATAGTCAGGGTGGAATTGGTGGATTTCATTCATCCTACCCAACCTGGGCTTCTGTTAATACTGCACCTCATGGAATAAACCAGCAGCCATTACATAGCAGGTGGGGCTTTGGATTTCCTGTTGGTCAATATGTAGGCACTGTTTCACCCACAGTAGATCAGAGTGTTTTAGGTATTGGTGATGTTTATAGGACCAATAACATAAACTACCCTGTTGGAGCTGCTACAAGTACTCTTTCGCATGGCGTATCCCAACCAATAGGTTTGGGATTTGGAAATTTCTATAGCAGGTACAGTTCTCAATATCCAACAGCAACATCTATCAGTCACACAACTCAGAGGGCACCTCACTTTGGAGGATGGAGTGGTTATGGACAAGGACATGGTATACATTATCCAATAAGGGCTTCTCTTAGTACAGTGTCTCAGGGAATCGGACACCCAATTGATTATAGATCTTGGGCCCCTGGCTATGGCGCACATTATCCAATTGGTCAATCTTTAAGCACTGTGGCCCAGGGCATTCAGCATCCTATAGTTTATGGAGGATGGGGCCTCACTGGAGGATATGGAAATTATTACCCAAGTGGATCTTCTAGAACTGTATATCCTGGATTCCAGTCACCAGTAGGTTCTGGAGGATTTTCTCTAGGAGGTCAGGTGGGAGGATCTAGTCTTGGAGGTCTTGTCGGAGGATATGGCCTTCCAGGTCAGGTGGGAGGATCTAGTCTTGGAGGTCTTGTCGGAGGATATGGCCTTCCAGGTCAGGTGGGAGGATCTAGTCTTGGAGGTCTTGTCGGAGGATATGGCCTTCCAGGTCAGGTGGGAGGATCTAGTCTTGGAGGTCTTGTCGGAGGATATGGCCTTCCAGGTCAGGTGGGAGGATCTAGTCTTAGAGGTCTTGTCGGAGGATATGGCCTTCTAGGTCAGGTGGGAGGATCTAGTCTTGGAGGTCTTGTCGGAGGATATGGCCTTCCAGGTCAGGTGGGAGGATCTAGTCTTGGAGGTCTTGTCGGAGGATATGGCCTTCCAGGTCAGGTGGGAGGATCTAGTCTTGGAGGTCTTGTCGGAGGATATGGCCTTCCAGGTCAGGTGGGAGGATCTAGTCTTGGAGGTCTTGTCGGGGGATATGGCCTTCCAGGTCAGGTAGGAAGATCTGGTTTTGGAAGACATGTTGGTGGATTTGGCCTTGGAGGTCAGATAGGAAGATCTAGCTTTGGAAATCTTTGGAGATACGGCCTTGGAGGACTTTTCGGAGGATATGGTATCCAAATCCCTGTCAATAGCGGATCTCATCATGTAGCAACGCCGGGCTCTGGTTTCTAAGGGATTTGCAGAAGGCATAGTAATGCGGTCTCCATCAGATAGGTAATAATATTTCACATAATATTATTTTTTTTATTGAACTGCAATCTCAATTCTATTTATTCTTGAAAATATTTCAGTAAATTATTAAGTAACAGTTGTATGACTCTATCGTATACAGAATTTATTATGTACACAAGGCAAACTGCATTAAAACAGAACAATTAAATATAACTTGTAGGATATATTTTATAAGATTGATTTTGGGTGATATTTATCATAATATATTATGAAAATAACTTTTATATTATCAGTGTTTTCAGGTTCTAATACAAATAATATGTAAAATTTACTACGAACATAATTTTTAAAATCATGTCACCTACGATATTAAAATTTTTAACATATAATCTCATCGTCATCTGTCTACCTGAATCCTATTATTTTATTGTCCTCTTTTAGTTTTGCTAACCCCTTGCGCCTTGGTGGCTTTGAGGGCCTTGCTCGGCATTTAGACAAAATTATTTCCTGTGTAAAGTGAACCGATTAAGTAATCAGTTCCTTCTACGTTTCTTAGATTGAAGTCTTATTTGTTTAAGCCTTTCATGTGAGGCATACGTTAACTATTAAGTTTTAACTTGGTCTTGAACTAGTCTTTGTCGTCGCGGTCTTTGACGTTCTCTTAATCTTTTTCTTAAAAAGCGATTTATATAATATCAGGACTAATCAATGACTCATACATACCATTGAACATTTGAAATATATAAAGAAACGGATTAATTAAACGGTCATTGGCCTCTATTTTAGTTGTGAGTTCTTTAACTTCGCTTTATTGAATCTCAATACATTATATCAAGACTTTTGCTTCATTGCATCTCACTGTTAAAATTTTCTAACAAATGCCGTTTTTCCGGTACTCGAGTTTATGTATATTAATTGATGATTAAATATTAACGACTATATCATTGTTTTCTTTTTTTCAGATCATGGACAATTTAAACGAAATTTCGATGTTCACCTTATATTGATATTTTTATGATCCTATTATCGGATTGTATACTAGTGAAATAAAAAAAATGAAGTTTTTATCTTTTTCTTTTGTATTTTTACTTTCTACTTAATTTATCCCTAATAGAGAATTTACGAAGTAATTCACTATATTGATTTTATATTTAAACATTCATGAGATTACCCAATTAAATGTTGATATTTAGGACATTATAATTTATATCATTAATTTGCGAAGTTCTGTTGCTGTCATTAGTAAAACTTTATGTATGTATACGCATATGGGTATTTAGAAATTATAACTTTGCCTGGTAAATACTCACATTTAGACAGATTATATTGCTCCAATAATTTCATTGAAATCTAAAATTAAAATCCTATTTTTCATCTGATATTAGTAAGAGTTAAATTTTAAAAGCGGGCTTTATTTAATGTATTTCTATGGTCTTCGATTGCATTTTTATGTCAGCTAAAGTGAAAAAAAATCGTCTACAGGCTACTACTGCTGCTGCTAAATCTTAGGCCATAAATGCGTTAAGCCCACGAGAACCGCCTTGTCTCTCCAGCTTTCACGGTTTGGCTAAAGCGTCGGAAGATCATCCAGTGCCAGATTAATCTGCTGGAGGTCCTGGCGAGCGACAACCTTCTAGAGGTTGCAAGGTTGTCGCCAGCTTACAGTTGGCGGGTCAAAATGGTTGTTGATACGGGGGGGGGGTTGTGGTAGGATGCGACTGAACCGGTGAACATGATGCGGAGCATGATCGATTGGCCAGTCGTAAGCTGGAGCTAGTCATTGCACCCCACTCGATGGTCCTGAGGGCGAGGGACTCGAAACCATGGAGAGGGAGGCGAAGGTATTGTAGAGCGGCCAAGTCACAGCGTCGTAGAGTAGGAAACCCTCTACATGCAGACAAATATTTTATTTTTTTCAGACTTTGCTTCCAACATGAGGCATATAGTAATTGCGAACACGAACATGAACGCAACATACTGACCGTATTCAGCAATTAAGAAAATATCAACTTTACAACTTTCAGAATGTCTACAATAGCACATAGACTCTATTTATTATAGTTATTATAGCTTTGGGATTAACACATATTTCAATAATTTCCTCACTCATCTAAAAAAGGAAAAGAAAAACACTTTAGAATATAAAGAATAAAGAATATAATAAAAAACTTAACAAAAATACTTGGTAGTCTTGTTTAACAAAAATATATTTAAGAGTGAATGCTACACAAATTCATATGTAAACAGCGGTAGAGCATACATCAATTAAAAATGGACTGAGGTCATAAACAGCGACAGTTTGTTTCATGCTTAAACACAATTTTCAGGCCTGAAGGTTGTGTTTAAGCACATACACACGCACAAACACACGAGCGCACGCAAACACAAACAGTTATGAGATCCGCTGTTTTTAACTTTTCCGTATCTTCAGGCTATCCGGTCAAAAATAATTTCCTAACGCTTAATTATTTAAAAATGAATAAATCAATAAATAAATGCACAATGCGAATCGTAATAGAAGTGAAGGAGAAAAGGAAGGGTATTGAAGTTGTATCTTAGGTGAGGTTATATGAAATGTACATACTTCCAAGAGGAACTTTTTTTGTGTGTATGGATGATGTCATTATTTCAGGGTAATTCAGAAGTTTTTCTTGTTTGGAAATGTTATTATGGTTAACTTTTCTTCCTGGCGAAGATTGCAGATATCAATATCATTGTTATAACGGTTGGCTTTTTAAAGAAATGTTTCATAGTTTACAATCGATACAATTTCAATACCATTGCTTTTCTTCTCACCTACAATTACGCTTCGCGTTGTGCGTTTATTTATTTAAACCAGGGTAGCGTGATCGGCAGATCTCTTAATTTTTTAATATATATATATATATATATATATATATATATATATATATATACTAGCACACTACCCGGCGTTGCCTGGGTTTATTCAAAAAAAGATCACGAACCTCATTAAATCTGTAAAGATAAAATAAAGAAGATTTTTCTTTAGTGCCTCTTATCTATATGGCGATAAATTATAATGACATGAAGTATGAAAACATTTATAACAGGAGAAAGTTGTTTTTTTACAGAAGCACAGAAGATACAAAAAAATTGTTAGCAAATGAAGAGTACATTAATCGCAATCGATCTTTGAAAATTGTTGAGGAGAAATGCTTTGTTGACAGCTTTTGCTCAAACTACATCGAATGAACAACATGCATTGGAAGGAGAAGAAATTCTACAAAGACTTCTCCTAGAACCTGTGCCAAGGCTGAAAACCAACGTTCACAAAGAGTGTATAGAATTGTTCTTTGCCCCTCAGTTTCGACAGCTCGAATATCAGAAGTTCTGGCAGTTCCTCATCTAGTTAACCGTTGCTCATTAGTTTCTGCTGACCTTGCATTAGCTGTATGAATAACATTTTGTGTCAATCAAATTTGAGTTTCTTGTTGCGAAGCGTTTCTTCTCTGTGCTTTCATGCGTTTGGCTGTGGTAGTAGCACGTTCAAGTGAAGGATTTCGCTTTCTTGGCATTACTTTCAGGCTGTAGTTGGAGGAGTTTGGTTAAGCTTTTTGAATAACAATGAAGTAATCAATTAAAAAGCAAGAATATTATATGCATTAATGGAAATATAGCCACAATAAATTAAAAGCAAGTTTATAAAGGAAACCACGGGAACGTGGTAAAAAATTATAAGCAAGCTCGTAAAGTTAGGATTTATCTAAAAATAGACTACCAAAAAACGTTCTAGTGATAAAAATAAAAATTATCGTGCAGCTAGAAACCTACTCACTATAAACGTTAAAACGTACACGCTAAATTTAGCATAATTATAAATGAATTGAAAGAGGGTCTTTACATTATTATAAGTGCATTTTTCAGAATTAAACTGTCAAAATTTTAGGACTCAAGTTTCTAAATATATGAGTTAGTAAGCATTAGTTAAACGCTGATTAAAAGATAATAAATGCATAATCAAAAATTAGCATTTACGCCTAATCTTTTTTAATAATATGATTTTCACAAATTTAACTTTAAAGTATCAAAAATTCAAAATATACATGCATGAATTTTTACTGGATGACAACTTTGATGCGAATGAGATTTTTGCATTTATTTCATCACATAGCACTAATGAACACTACATGTGAAGCAAAATCGATAGTACGCACTATATAACTCGATCGATCATTGCATGTGGAGCAAAATCAATTGTACACACTACACATCTCGCACACGCGTCTTATATATTCGTTTGCACTTATTCTTTTCTAGTTAAGGAAGGATATAATTTTTGCCGTCAAGTTAATGCAAACTAAACTATTTCAGTACCAAAACGGGAAATCCATGGGAAAAACTGATGTAGTTTTCAAAATCGGATAATCGTTTTTGATTCATTTTAAGATCGTAACATACATGTAAAAATTCGTCGAAATCGAAGCAATTTGAAAATTTGGGGGTCGCTTTGGTTCACACTAGGGGTCCCAAATTTCAAGCCAAAGAACAGGTTTAAGACTAATAGTAATTGAAATAAGAAAGTTTAATCGACTTTATGGCCAAGGCTGTAGACTTAATTGAAAATTTCGGGGGTTCCCGCTGGTCCCCTAACTCGTGGGGGTCCCAGTGTTGTGTTTCAGTGAATTCCAAGTGATGACTTCAGTTACTCGATATGATCTCAATATGTACTGAAATTTTCGTCGTAATTGGGGAATACTGCTGCAAAATACACTTGAAAAGAAATTGAGGTATCAAAGGGTTTATAGGGTCACCTTGGGGGCCCCCTCATGCATTTTTAAAAATCTGACAACCGATTTCTATCTATATTGTAAGAGCGGAACAAGCATGCAAAATTTCATCAAAATCGAAGCAATTTGAATTTTTCTTTGGTCCCTTTGGGGAACCCTGGGGGCCCCAGTGTCAAGAGAAACGAAAATCAATATAGCGTATAATAAGTGTGACAGTAAGTTGCATACACTTATCAAGTTTCATTAAAATCGGCCTTAGGGTTTAGACTTCAAGTCTGAAAGTTTAAAAACAACCAAACCAATGAAAATTCCCATTTAAATATTATATTTATCGATTATCGGTTATTGATTTTTGAAAAATGATTAATTTTTTGCCCACACACACCCAGTATCGAGTACAATCTATGTTCCAAATTTGGTGGAAATATGCCTCATGGTTCTCGAGTAGTTCGCGTACACACACACATACACACACACATAGTCAGTTTTATATATATATATATATATATATATATATGTGTGTGTGTGCGCGTGTGTGTGTGTGCGTGTGAAATGTTTACTTACTACCCGGTGTTTCGCAGATTCTAAAATCAATTTATCCGGAGACAAACGTATTAAAAAGTACTTTTGCCTCCTTATTAATGTCTTTTATTTGCTGTTATTATTAATTAATGCTTTATGCTATATATCTAGATATTCAACACTATATTTATAAAACCACTTACCTAAAAAGTGTATCTCTCGCAAATATCCTATTCAACCAGTTTTTGGACCAAATATGTTTTTTGCTATGTATGTAAATATGTTTGTATTTCTGTATATTTGTGTCTGAGTATGTGTGTATGTGTACAATCACAATTGAATATCACACACGGAAAATATAGCTATGATATGATATTTCATTGATTAAGTATAATATATAATAATCTACCTATCTGTCTATCTATCTATCATTTCACACAAAATGATAAGATTTATTATTTAATAAAGATAATTAAATTCTTTATCGGGTTTTAATTTCTTATGCTGGCAAACAGGAAGTAATTTAATTCTAATGTACTTTTAAAGGTATTTCTTAAAAATAGTTTCTTATATTTTATGAATAACTGGTCTTACTATCTGATCCATATCGTTTTTGTTCCTCTTAAAAATAATAATACACAAAATATAGGTGGAACAAGATATATTGCTGTGATATATAATTATTGCTTTCAAACCAAACAATTTGAATATTAAAATTGATTTTGAAAATAAACGCCCGGGCTTACATCCAAGAAACTCATTATTTTACATTAATTTTTTCTTCTCCTATTTTGTCAGCCATATGACAGACTAAATTCACTGAGTCAGTATGATAATCATATAGCTTTGTTTTCAACATAATAAAATAATATTACGAATCTTGGTATAAAAATATAATTTTATTTGTTTCACTGCATTGCAGGATTTTTTTGCTTTTTTTTAAAATAATTTCACCCAAGCAAGTCAATAATGCTATTAAGACATAAATGGGTTAATGAGTGTTAGAGAATATGATAAGAATATACCATTAAGGAGACATGACAATAAAAGAATAAAGAGCTAAGTTAATGATTGACTTTGTATATAAATTTTTGAAGATCAAAGTTGATTGTGAAGCAAAAAGCTACAAGAGAGTTCCACAATCAAAAAACTGGTTATCCGCTTAGCAATAGTGTATTAAAGTAGCAATCTCGTAAAATCGAAGTGATACAAGGGGAAACTTCTTGAAACGTAGGATACCAGTGCACCATTAGATCATATATAATAGAAAAAATCATATTAAATATAATTTTTTTCTCTTTTAAGGAAGTTATAGAAAAAAGCTTGTCCGAAAACAACGGCAGCATTCAAATGCTTCTATTGATTAAACTGAATCACATGACAAAACATTTTCGTAAGAAATAAGATTTAAAAGCAATCAGCTTAAAATCATATTACACCATTCCAAGATTAACAGCAGTTTTTTGATAATAAAGTGAGGGTTTGTTAGTAGCTTTGGCGAAATGCTACACAGTTCAGGGGAATTAAAGCGCGCAAGAGTTTTCTGATAGACCCCCCCCCCCAAAAAAAAAGAACTGATACACTGTGAATTTATTTATGTTTTGGTGGATTGATAAGGAGACATATGCAAAATATTCGGTGGCACACGGTAAATACTGACTACCTTGATAGATGAAAAGCTTAATCAATCTGTATCAATTTCGCAAACCTGTCGCTGGCCCCCATATAACTATTTATACATACTTGCAGAAATATGTGGATATCTGTGTAAACTAGTGCTTACAGTACAATGTAGTTCTACAGAAGGAAGCTGAGGATACCATGTACCGAACATGTGGGCAACAACAAGGTTTTAGAGAAAATGGAAACAAAACGGAAACTTATACTAAACATCAGAAAATTTCTAGGGCACATAATGAGGAAAGAGGGTTTGTGTTGTGGTAGGATCCACCTAATTTGCATAGTGGAGTACCGACCATATAAATATCGTTGGTATCGGGAAGACGAGGGGTAGGAATCAAGAGATTCAATCCAGAGACTCTGCCGACTGCAACTAAGTCAACACATTCTCCAGGTACGGTCTTCCCAAGAATATACAAAAGACTATATGTAAATATTGTGTACACTTTCTTGTTTCAATATATTTTGTTCTAAGTACATTTTGTGTTGTATTATTATTCCATGCATTAGTCAAGTTTCAACAGTTTGGAAATCTGATACTCACAGAGCAGATTGAATCAAGAAGGACAATGGAAAACTTAGTGAGCTTGAATAAATGGGTGGCGGAACAGCGTTGAAGAGAAATGAAAAAAAAAGAAAAACTTTATTAAGAGCTACAAAGGATAGGACATTGCGGAGAGCCATGACTACCTACGTCCTGTAAGGACAAGGCACATAAAGAAGAACAAACCAGGACGTGGGTGTGCTTTCTGTTTTCAATATTCATTTTGATTTTCTGCCATTGTTTAATTCTTAAACATTCATTTATATGAGAAAAGTATTTTTAAAGCAAGACATTCTTAAATCGTGGGACTCATAAACCAGTTTCAGTGCTAATTGCCGTCTATATCGATTTGATGACTGGATTTTACATTAAATATATGTAAACCTAAATTGTCTCTTATATGTTTCAGTTTATATTATTTTCTCATTAGTACATTTTCTTACATGAAAATGTATCTACTAATTACTGTGTATCACAAAGATCGATGTTTTGCTTCTGATTACACATACTTGTAAATGTACACGTCGACTTGTTCTTTTTTCATCGTCATCTGTCGTCCCGAACAAGGTGTATAGAAACACACACACACACACACACACACACACACACACACACACACACACACACACACACACACGCTGGGCTTCTTCACAAGCTGAAGGGATATGGTATATCTGGCCGAATTTTTATTCAATATAATCCTTCCCAACAAATAGTGTAATGAAGCTCGTGTTGAATGTCCTACCCTACTAAACACATACACATCAATGCAGGTGTCCTCAAAGGCTCTATCTTTGGACCTCTCATTTGTCTCTTATGCTAATCAACGACTTTCCTGATGTTCATCAGTTCCCAACTTGGTATTTATGCTGATAACGCGACTATTTACTCTTGTCTTAATAGTAAGTCCGATAGGTCTAAGAAAGTAAAACTGGCAGCAGATCTCGAAAATGGTCTTCAATCATTTGTTATCTGGAACAATAAATAGCTTGTAAATGTTAATTATTCCAAAACGAAATTGCTGTCTTTTAATCATCTTACGGAAGAATTTTTGCCTTCCATCAACATGCCTGATGTCAACCTTCAGGAGAGCAACTAGCTGGGCCTTCTCTGTCTTACGTTTTCCACTGACATAAGATGGAGTGATAATATTGAATCCATTGCTAAGTCTGATGCTAGGAAAATGAGTTCACTGTGCTGTGCTAGACCATTTTTCTCGCCAGAAGCCATCTTGCACTTTTAGGAACACCATTCGTCCTTGAATTGAATATTGCTACTACATGTTGTCTGATGTTCCTGATCACGAGATTCTTGACAAAATCCAAAGAAGGGTCTATAATGATAACGGTCCTGACCTGGTATATCAACTTCAGTCATTTTCTTATCGCTGTGACGTGACTTCTCTGTCTTTTCTATAAATATTTTCATGGCAATAATTTTAATGAACTTTACTTCTTAGTACCTCGACCGCATGAATTTAGATGTGGTACTTTACTGGTAACTAGGTAAGTTTTGTTTTTTCAAACACAAAAAGGCAAACGAAGAAAAAGAAAAGAAAGCAAAAGATAAAAACAAAGCAATAATAAAAAACGGTTTTTAATTTATGACCAAATTACAGCTGCTTCGTCCTGCATTTCTTTATAGGAAATAAATGGTGATAGAAAAAGGTGGTCATGAATATAACCGTATGACTCAATTTTAACAGCGCTAGTTACATAGATATAACTACTGATACCCAATTTCGATTCGAAAAATGTAGACACGACATTTTTTTCAGCATCTCCTTTTTTAAGTACAGGAAAACCAGTCGGCGTTGAACTACATATTGCTTGACTTATGCTGACACTTGGATGCCATTCCTTCAATTTTATTACTCTTCAGACGTGCTTCATTTCGATTTGCTAAAGAAACAAGGCCCTGCCCTTGACTGGGCCGTGATGTATACATAAAAGCAGTTGAAGTTTGAATCGTTTTATCATTTTAGCAGTTGAAGATTGAATCGTAATAACATCATCAAGTGCACAATGATGGGTTTTAATTAATTGAGTGTTAATTGGAACAAGTCTCTTCAAATCACAATTAGTATATTCTTGATGAACATAACAAAAACTGTGGCATAACAAAACTGTGGCTTTCGTCATCTTCATTATTATTATTGGTTTTATTGTTGTTGTTGTTGTTTACAGTGCATTGAATAAAATCTCGAATAAACTGCATTTATAAGAAATTAATTTATTTAATAAAAACCATGTCAAATCCGGACGTAGGCTCTCATGACTCGCCATGGACTCGTTTATTTATTATCATGACTTCTTCGGGAATATAGTGGAGTGGTATGAAATTGCTGTCTCCAGGGTTTTGAATTCAGAATATCAGTTGCCCCAGACAGTGTTTCATCCAAGGGTACAAAGTCCAATCTATCCTGCTATTTAACCCATAGGTGGGTTGTATTGTTAAAGACAAGGATATAAAAATCGGACAAACAAAAAAGAACGTACACGCTGAGAATTAATTGAAAATAAAAAGAGAGGGTGAATATAAACTAATTTCAATACAATTTCCCCGTTGCCTTCTCTATGGTTTTTAATTCGCAGTTAAATGTTTCTTAGCCTGGCTGCTACACAAAGTGAGAGAATATAGTATGCCACACTATTTAATTCATAGATGGGGTGCGAAAAATGAATCTATGTATTTCACAAAGGTATTAGTGCTAAGGCAAAGGGATCAGACTCGTTGAACTCGGCTTGTCGATTCCACTTTTCCCAATGGTAATCGTTACGTCATTCGTCGATTCATATTTAGATGCATTTTAAAGAAACAATTTTTATTTTAACGAAACTAAATATTTTAAGCTTGAAATGCGTATCAGGTATAATTTTTATTGATGCTACTTCTTAATAGATGTCCTACATTGCTTTATCAATTTCTTTATTATCATTTTAGGTTATCATTTTCTAATGAGAAATTTTCCCAACCAGTATAATATATTGCGCTCAGATTTCGATATAAACCATGCGGGGTGACGCAATTCAGATCAGAATCATCGTAACGTTTAATCCACTCCCGAAAAGATCCCAGTACCGTAAATTTTTTTTTTTATAATTTCAATCTAAGCAAGGCAACAGAGCCATTAACATGCAGGGGTGGGTAATGAGCGTGAAAGCATATAATAAAAACATTATTAAACCTGCGTTAGTCACCTCCGATTTCCGAAAATGGATAGAACCTTGGCGTCTTCCTCCCATAAAAACTGAGCTACAAGTGTGCCACGCACGCGCACTGAGTTAAGAGAGTAGTGGGAGGGAGCAAAATAAGCTAGGAATTACGAGTACTTTAAAAATTTGGGTTTACTAAACACCCCATATGACTAACGCAGAGTTAAATATAAAACATAAATTAAGACAGAAGATAACGATTAACATTTGACTGGAAAGCAAAATGTCAGAAGACATTTCCATAAGCTAGAGGTGCGAGAAAATAAGCTGTTAGTATAGAATTTACGGTTATATCTAGCTGTTTCGACTGTAAAATATTGAGTTCTTGCTGACAATCTAGTACTGTGCTTAAAGTCTTGGTACTATAGATTAGAGTTCATGAGAACAATTACCATGAAATCAAATATAGAAAAATCATAGGGAAATTACATTACGGCGGTGAGGAAGTGACTGATGTCAAGGAAATTTATATCTTGATATATTTAAATTTAAAATTTATGTTTCGATATCTTTTGGATAAAAGCTACTTTACTACAAGGCTTCGTTAAAAGAGAAGCAGATGAACCATTACTAATGGCTTGCAGTTAGAGTAAGCAAAATATCGATTTTAGATAAATATTACGAAAATACTTATCCTTCGGATATTAATTGGAATAAAGCAGTTTTAACACAGTAAGATGAAGCTTCTTTGCTCGAAATAACAATTCTTCTACTTTAACTGTTATTTTCTTTGTTTTTCTCATAAGATGTTCACTTTGTCCTAAAATAATATTTTAATCACATTTAGTGAGGATAAGCATAGTGACTTCTAATTTCTAATTCTTAGCAAGAGGAACAGTCCAAGATGCGAACTAAAATTAAGCAAGTGCGGATATTTAAATATTTGGGAAGTGTTTTAACAGAAAGCGGAAAATATGACAGAAAAGCAAAATAATGCATTTAGAAAGTGGAAAATGTTTATAGAAACAAGGAAAACAGTACTGAACTATAATGTAATATTGGTCTTCTTATAGGGCAATATTTGGTCAATCTCTGCCTGGATGATGAGAGACTTGAGGCAACAGTTATGTAATTCTACAGAAGGATGGTGAGAATAACAGACTGAAAATGTGAGCAAGAGGACGTTTTAACGGAAATGGAAACAAGACGGACGCTTATACTTAGAACCAGAAGGAAACGAATTGAAATGCTTGGTAAATATATTATGAACAGAATGATTGGAGTATTTTATACTCCCAAGACACACTGAATGAAAGAGAGGCTGAGGAAAACAACGCATAACCCCCATAACATGCTTGTGTAAATCGATAACAGAACAGCGTTTGGGGGGATAGTAAAAAGACAAATTTTATTAAGAGCAAAAAATGGCATGAAGAGCAATGATTTTCCACGTCCTGAAGGGACGCGGCACAAAGAAGAAGAAGAATCACTGTGACAGCTTCTTGAAACATCAGTAAACTATTCAGCATATAGCAAAAGTTAAGGCTATATTTATGATCAGCTGTCGAGCAACAAACAAAGGAATGAAGGATTAGTATGCTAAATAACGCTCTATGGTGTGTCGTCTTCGGAAATTTCGGATAAAAATGCGTGCATATATATATATATATATATATATATATATATATATATATATATATGCTGTTGATAAATGATTCTGTTAACGTTTTTTACCATATGTACATACGTTCTCACCAATCGGTAGACAGAAACAAAAGAATAATTGATATGAGAATCGGAAGAGGAGTTTCTATTAAAACGTTTGGGCTTTATATTACTATAAGACAACAAAAAGGGAAAACAGAAGCAGAAAGGTTTAAATAAATTGGCAAATGTCTCAGTATGCTATTGTAAAAAAACAAAAACAAAACATTTCGCCCCTGCCTGAGACTTTTCCTACCTGATGTAATTAAGGCTAAATTTAGTTTCTCACATAAAAGATTATTAATTATAATCAACGTCAGTCGACAGATTTGATGGACTATAAAAACTGGTGATTGGTTTTCACATAACATAGTTGGCGGTTTAAGGAAACACCAGTGAAATTCTTTTGGTAAGTTCTTCATTTCTTAAAATTGACATTTGTAATTTTCATTTTTTTTTCTCTCGTTTCTTTTTTATGTACAACTCTTGGTGTTATGAATCGCTTGCTTAGTGGGCAAACACTTATTTTATGTAATACGAGACATAATACACGAGATAAGTTTAAGTACAGGAAAAATCCAAGGACTTAAATACTTGCTGATAGATTAATAGGAAAAGTTCGATTCATTGCTTTGTCGAAGACATAATTTTAGCAGCTGGAGTTATTTACCCCGCCTCCACGGTAGTAGGATGTGACATACAGTTGAAAACCTTTACAGCTACAGATGGACGAAGAGCAAAAATTGGTCAGTAGTTGTGAGAATTGTCTCTAATTCCCCTTCTTTAGTGCTGTGAGGAAGGTGCTGCCGCAGGGTTGGAATCTCCGTGTCTATGCTTGCTCAGAGATTAGAAGGCAAATAGATAATACATTTTGATTCCAACTCATAGGTATCAACAAGTAAAACTGTATGATTTGAAGAATGAGTCCAGAACATCCTGTGTTTCTTTCCCATCACACCAGTAAAATTAGAAATCCAGGTAGCATGTGCACAACAAAATTAACCGATACAATCTCAGAACGATTTTCTAGTGAATTCAGTCAGCACCAAGTTTTCTAAATAGAAAGTCTGCCACCATAATGTATTTGTTTATTAAACTGTATGATAATTTAAAAGGTGAACTGATTCTAAAATACCTTAAATCAAAATAAGATCATAATATATTATTAATAAATAAGAAAAATATTGATTAATATTCGTATGTATAACCACAGATGATTAAGAGTTAGCATTCTTGTTTTTTTTTGTAATCTAGTATCGATCATCTATGAGTATATAATTTAGCAGTTACTTTATCCCCTTTTGGTGCTAAAGTCTAATTCATTTTTGACACATACAGCCAAATTCTTTTTCTCTGCTTTGTTTTTTTATTGTAACTCATAACTGTATGCATGACATGCACTGGCTTCAAAAGAATTTTAACCATAATTGAAATATTATGCAAAAAATTCTTTACAATTAATACATTCAAAGAGTTGTGAAATCAAAAAAATTATCTGTTTTTACAATACTCCAACAATTACGGGATCTCGTCTAGAATTTGTTTACAGTTTTCATTTAATTTAAACTTTATTTTTCACATTGTTAAAGATGCTTGTAAATTGTCTTGACGTTTTAGAAATCAGATCGGTTTGTAAAACTTGCTAAAATGCATACACAAAAGGGGAGAAAAATAGATTTAAAGCAAATCAATAATTACGTTCTTTTGCAGATATTCAGTTATCTATTTTTCTACCAATGAAAACACAATTTATTTCTGCAGGCAAAATCTCTGGGTTAAATTGTGTTAAATTGGCAAAATATATATATTAAAAGACTATTTACATTATACGGACTATTGTCCTCATCTTTGTCGCCTGAAGAAGGCCGTAGCGTACAACGGCCGAAACGTTGTAATAAATATGACGACAAAGATGAGGACAATAATGTTAAAAAATTTTTAAAACAAATTTACGAGGATCACCTCTTTGTTGTAACCAGTTTTTTTTTTAAATCGGCATGAACTGGTCAATTTAGAATCAGGGTTTGCTCTATGATTGATGTGATTTATGTATAATTATTCGCCCCACTGAATATTTGCATATTGTCTAAGGAAATGCGAATATTTGCAAAAACTTACCGAATAACCATAAATAGTTGAATCCGTATATATCATTGATTAATTAGTGATTTTTTTTAGAAGTTTTGATCTATCATAATCATAGTTATAGATTTTTTTAAAAAATGGTGCAGTCCAAAATTATTCGCCTTCCCACTTATGGAAATTATTAAATAATATTGCTCTATGGCAATTAGAATATTTTTTCTTAATCTGACATTTAATACAAACACCCTTTGAAAATGAATAGTATTGACGTCATTCTATAACATTCTAAAAGGTAATGAAGAAGACAATATGTGAACCGCGATAACTCATTCGTTTTGCAATCATAGCGAAAATGGCTGAACTTGACAAGAAGCTCTAAATGAAGATAGTGAATGCGTACAAACAAGGTGATGGATATACAACACTTTCCAAGTGTTTAAATGTTCCTAGATCGACAATTCGTAGACTTATCAGCAGTAGCATGACACCTAAAATTCAGATTAGCTTATGCTAGTAAATATTGAAACTCTCTTTTATGGTCAAATAAAATCAAACTCGAATTATTTGGTCACGCGATGTTCCATTATGTATGTAGGAAAGTGAATGAAGCTCAAAACCCGAAAAATACTCTCACGACAATTAAGCACAGTGGTGAGCACATTCTTCTCTAGGGATGTTTTCCTGCTTCTGAACCAGTAGAACAAACGAGAGTACGGGGAATCATAGATAAAGAGCAGTATTTGGCTCTCATTAAAAGACAAAGTACACGAAAGCTGTCTTTGGGGCGTCACTGAACGTTTCAACATGACAATGAGCCAAAACACACGGCACGAATTGTTACAAAATACTTAGATGACAGCAATATAAAAGTATTGCAGTACCCGACACAAAGTCTTGATCTAAATTCCATTGAATATTTATGGGCATATGTGAAGAAAAAAGTAAGAGAAACAAGTCGCGAATCATAAAAATTCCATTTGTTTTTCAGGTGTCAAGTATTTTAGATTTCTCAGATTATATGTTGGAACCAACATTCCATTCTGCGCTTCTCTTTATCAGAAAGGAAAAAAAGAATATTTCTTTTTTTCCTTGTTCCATATTTCAATTCATGTTTTCATATCAACGTTTTTAACCCTTCTAATTCTCCAAATCTATGAACCCTTTTAATCCTTTTCATTCTACCAGTATCACAACAGTGTCTGATTAAACTTTTCCAGTACAACCAGTGACACTTTATAGTATCTATACGTCCCAAGAGGGTTACGAGTAAAAAAAAGAAGAAAAATAAACACAATGTCGATAAAAATAAAACAAACTCATGGATTCCAATGGGGTTGTCATCTCTGCATATAACGTATCTATATTAGTACCGAATAGATGAAAGAGAATATAGGATTTGATACGTTAAGCATCAAGAAGTATAATATATATATATTATCACTCTCTAATCGAAGCGGTACAATTCTTTATGTGCCTTAGCGATTGCAAACCGTTGAAAGCATTGTTTGTTAAATCTTGTTTATTTTTCAATAATTTTGATCCCAAGTGATTTTAGGCATTTACTCTAAAATATATTTCGCTAAAATTTGAGCGTAACGTAGTAGTTATTAGCTCCGAAAATGGGAATCGGCGATTCGGGTTCAAATTCCGGCCAAATCCGTTACGTTCACACAAATACCATTGAGAAATTTATGAATCTATCTCTTCTTCCCGATCTCAGCTGACTGGCCTCCCCCACTTTTGGGAGCAACCAGTTTAGCAGAAGGATAAGAGTGAATTCAAAACTTTTTTGGCTAGTAATTGAACACTGTAAAACCACCGCACCATAACCTAGGGTAGTTGATTGTGGTTCTGTGCTCGACAGGGAAACTAGGGTTTCAGTAAGTAGAAAGGAAGTGGTGAGCAGATGAAACATATCAACGTATGCAATATTAGTCGTTTCTTTTGCAGCTGTCATTGATATTCAAACGTACAGCTACAGAATTATATCCGATCCCCAAAGAAAATTTAATAGATTTAAGTGTAAAATATTAGTGTTTAAAAAGTGAATTAACGTTGGATAACATAAAAAATAAAAATCTCTGTCTAGCTACATAGGAGACTATTTCCTCCACAAGACGCATCAGTGCATCAAACTTTATGACGAATAAAACCGCCATTTCCATTCAATATATTATCAAAATAAAAAAAATTGGAAATATTCTTTTTAAAATCAGTGTACTATCAATATGACAGAAAAAATGAACGTATGTTTTTTTTAAATAAAAGCGCTGGTTTAAAAAAAGAAAAGAAAAACAGCACGAAAACTATTAAATAAGGGAAACGTCAGTTTGATGTAATGCAGCAAATTGGTCCCTGTATATATAACATTGACGCCAAATTGTTTTAAAAATGTATCCTTTAAAATATACTTTAATAGTGTGAAAACAGGGAATATGGCCGCCTTGTTCTTGAAAGCTGCTGCAGCCTTTGCAGGTAATTTGAAAAATAATTTTTCTAAAAAAATGTTTTTGAATCAAATCTTTTTTTTTTTAAATATGTTTTAATCACAGAATGAAGATGTCACTTTTATCAAAGAAAGATTATTTTTACATTTGCACTAGAATTTAATACTATAAATAGATGCACAAACAATAAATTTTACTCTAAAATCATATATTTTAACTACATATAAACCAAAATAGCACCATAGGTGATTAATCATGGTTAATTGATACACGAATAACCATGTTTTTAGCTTAAGCATATTTAACTACATATAAATCAAAATAACATCATTCTGGGTGATTAAACCTCGTTAATTGATATGGGAATAATAATATTTTAGCGCTCTAAGCATTCTATATAGCAAGTTGTTTAAACAAAAGGCGCTTGCTTGAATACTACACAACGAAAATAGTTTGAAACGGAAAAATCTTCAGTCATTGATCCATGACTATATTTTGTAAAAAAAAACAAAACAAAAAAAAACTACTTATTACTGAAACCGTTGCAGCATCAATTGTGATTGCGGTCCTATATGCCAAAACAGAGTTCGAAAGACACAACAACAGCAACAGTTTTGAGCCGATTCGTTGCAAGCTAATCTGATGTGAGAATTCAAACTTAGCTGGATGCAATACTGGCTTAAACATTCGTCATTAATCTGCCAAAATGTTAATATGTTGTTTGCGCATGAACAAAGATTGTACGCTGGCAGACACAAACATGTTTTACCTGCAAAGAGAAGGGTATGAAAAGGCAATTCATACATTCATATGTGAATGTTACAAGTTCATAAGCAGTTTCAAAAAATACCGTTAATTTTTCTTTGCATGTTCACTATGCGCAAATCGAGACATATTTCATGGTTTGTAGATCTCCACGATGCAGCTTGACTCGTGTCCGCAAGTGATCTTGTACATGGAACCTTGAAATAATCTCCTGTATACCGAACGGAAGCGATTAAACTTAACTCAATGGCCTCGCTGTAGATCATGGCCTGGTTTACGTGGAGATGCGTTAATGATCAATAATTTTAATTGGTTCTCAATATTCGTCTATCTTGATTACCACATTTTGTTCGCTCATTTTTCAGGTGTATTATCTGTGGCTTGTCCAGCAATAAGTCATCAGTCATTAAAGAATTGATTGGTGATGTGCGCACAGTGTAACGGCTATCGGCGCAGAAAGTGCGATTGGCGTACGGTGTTCGAATTAGAATCGAGGCAGTTGCATTCGTTTTCTCACTAATACTATTAAGATGTATGATTTTAAGCGCACCCAACTAAAGGTTAAATAAAGACTGGTTGTGCCCTTTAGTCCTAGTTAGCAACCAGTTAAGGAGAAGGAAAATTGCAAATTCTGAACGTGGGAATAGCAGTTCCACTCCGTAATAAAAAACGACAACGGCAATGCGAGAGCAGGGTAAGACTGACCTTATGCAATGCAAGGAATTTTGTAGGACTTACATGCATACCAGTGTCTATTTGGGTACTTCGTGTAGAGTGATATTGTTTTCTTTAACTGGTCTCAAACAGCCACGAATAACACCAATGGTAGGTTAACAAGTATTTGAGCCCCCAACTTTCTTAGTAAATATTTACTTGAGAACGGAAAGAAAGAAAATATTGAAGCAAAGAAAGTTAATATCAGGGAGATTATTTAACAAGGAAGCTTCACAATTTATTGCCAGCGAATTCTATCTTTTCGTTTTGAAAGAAACATTAATTTAAATTTTCTTGGCGATAACTCTCCGCTTTTCAGAATATTTTCTTTAAAATCTAACAATTAAAATTAATAGACGATTTCTGTAGACAGTTATGGACACACACACACACACACACACACACAGACACACACACACACACACATATGTATATATATATATATATATATATACATATATATATATTATGAAACGTAGCTTCCCTCTTTCTTTATACAAATATTTTCAGGGAAACTGTTCTAATAAGCTTTCTATTTTAGTTCTTCGACTACATGAATATTTTTATCATTGCTATTTAGTATCTGAGGGGGCATTCACTTTCAAAGTTAAGGTGGCAAGAATTTCTGCTAATGGTTTTTTTTTATACAATGAGTTGGTAAAAGTATTGTTACTATATTCTACGAGAATGTCTAAGAATGTGAATTTATTTCGCAGGTAACTTTAAAGACAGTTTTTTCAAATGTGGTCTTGAGAGTATCTATTTCTTTTGTGTTATTCGCTAAAATAAAAATATCGTCTACATTGTGGACATATACTTTAGGTTTACAGACCTGTTAAAATATCATATTTTCTACCTGGGAGAAGCAGGGGCAGAGTGGATTTCTCATACTAACACCATTAGTTTGAGTGTAAATGTTACCACTATGGCCATAGAATGGGATTTTGGTTGTTCTACACACTCTGTGTCAAAAAAAGAAAACATTTCTTCAGAAATAAGAAACATGAAATGAAAAGCCTAATCGCAGTACCTTATCTGCTGTCTTTAATGAAACATATATATGTAAAGAAGTAATTTCCTTTATTTTTTTTAATTCGGCATATATTTATTTATTTGATAGTCCGGTAGATGAAATAAATACTACTTAGCGAAACGTCTGCTAAAAATAGTATCCACTAAAATAACATTTGAAGTTATATATATATATATATATATATATATATATATATATATATATATATATATATATGCAAATATAAAAGAATGAAGAAATATATGTATACAAATGTAAAAGAACGAAGAAAATTTCAATGTTCAAAACATTAATTTAAAACAGGGTTCAATACAAAAGTAGATCAATAAATATTTATTATGCACTGTTACATGTTGTAAATAAATCGTAATTCCAAATAAAATCATTTAATACCATCATTGCTTGCCACCTGAAGAAACGTTGATTTAAAGGGTATTTACATGTTCTAATGTAACAGTGCATAATATATATATATATATATATATATATATATATATATATATATATGTGTGTGTGTGTGTGTGTGTGTGTGTGTGTGCGCACATATGTATTTTATCTGAAAAAGCTAAGAGTTTATCATCAAAATCATGATTTGTTACTAAGTTGTTTGAGGTGAAGAAAGCTCTTCCCATATGAATTTCCTTTGTCATGTTTACATTTATTATTCTCTACTTTGTAGTCCTGGGTCTATGCCCGTCAGCTCAAGCTGTACCCTCAAGTGAGTATACGGTTTAAGATTATCTCGCACCTGAATTCATTAACTTCTAGTTTGCAATTTGCTTGATTCTAATCAACAAACTTCTTTAGACTTAGAATTATAATAAAGCCATTGGATTATGTACAACCCTCACGTTTATCACTAAATTAATAACTGCAAACAATTTTATAATAAAAGTGTTGTTGAACCAACTTTCCTTCATTTAGTATACAATATTCTTGGCGATCATGTGTCCATTAATGACCAATCAATGAAGCCCAAACTGTACAAGGTAAAACGCGTGCTAAAAGCGTAGTCTTTTGCGACATGATTTACAGAAATTTTCAGTAAATATCACTAGCTTTTCTTTTCAGGGTCGGAGAAAAAGAGAACATTCTAAAAAAGTTTAGAAATGTGTTACATGCTTTACTTTCAACTCTGAATGGGATTCGAATCTGAGTATTTCTTTGCATGAAAAAAACACCTTTTGATGCGGCTCGCTTTAACTGTTCGGCTATGGAGAACCTACACTCAAGCAAGGTTCTATTTGCCTTGAAGCAAAATCGCTCGTTCAGATTTTATCAAAAGCCTTATATACTTTTTATTAAACTTTCTCCAATGCGCAGAAGAAATAAACACTATTTAAAAAATGGCAACTCTACTCAAATACAGGTATCCCCTAAAATATGTCGAATAAAAAATCCATTAATTCTTTTGAAATTTATTTGTGTTTCGGATATGAAACTGAGCAGATATGGCTTTGGATAATATCTGAAAGAGTGAATATGCTTTAAGACATATAGTACCTTGATTGGCTCTCCGTAATGAAAGGGTCAAGGCGCTCCGGATCAGACGGTGATTTCTCATGCAAAGGAGGAGATATGTTTGAATCCTGCTGGAGGGCGCATTTTCTTTTTATGTTTTTCAAGTGCGTAGGCAGGTAGACGAAATAAAGAGTGTTAAAAAAACGAAACAAAAAACAATGGAACATCTACTCAAATACGAGTATCCATTAAAACTAAAGTTTGAAATAATAATACTATATATAATATCACAATTTTATGCTTTCATTTAAATGAAAATTATGCTTTATAATTTGATAAAATAATTTATAAATATTACGACAGAGTAAGTATGTTTACTTTATTTCTCGTATTTTTATTGTGGTGTTCTTTAATGAAATCAAATAATACATCACTTTTCAAAATTGTATTACTCATTGCTTTTGTAGCATACGGAGGATACCCAGGTGTCTCATCTGTAAGCCAAACAACCCATCATAATGGCTATGGAGGATGGGGTGGTTTGTATGGAGCTGGTTACTACCCATCAACAAGCTACAGCCGCACATCCCATGGGGTATATCCTGGTGGATGGGGATATTCAACTGGCTATCCAACATCAACTACTTACGCATCCCATGGTCACTATCCTACGTCGGTATATGGTGGATGGGGTGGCCTGAATGGGGCTGGTTACTACCCAACAACAAGCTACAGCCGCACATCCCATGGGGTATATCCCGGTGGATGGGGATATTCAACTGGCTATCCAACATCAACTACTTACGCATCCCATGGTCACTATCCTACGTCGGTATATGGTGGATGGGTGGCCTGAGGGGGCTGGTTACTACCCAACAACAAGCTACAGCCGCACATCCCATGGGGTATATCCCCGGTGGATGGGGATATTCAACTGGCTATCCAACATCAACTACTTACGCATCCCATGGTCACTATCCTACGTCGGTATATGGTGGATGGGGTGGCCTCAGTGGGGCTGGTTACTACCCAACAACAAGCTACAGCCGCACATCCCATGGGGTATATCCTGGTGGATGGGGATATTCAACTGGCTATCCAACATCAACTACTTACGCATCCCATGGTCACTATCCTACGTCGGTATATGGTGGATGGGGTGGCCTCAGTGGGGCTGGTTACTACCCAACAACAAGCTACAGCCGCACATCTCATGGTGTATATCCTGGTGGATGGGGTTATGGAACTGGTACGAGTGGTTGGTATAATCAATTGCCTTATCAGGGATTGTCATACGCAGCAGCATCTGTGAGTCAGTCTACCCATCACCCATACACCTACGGGGGACATTTCATGCGTTTACTAACTCGTAAGTCTATTTTCTATTTCATCATTAATACTCTCTGTCTGTCTGTCTCTCTCTCTCCTATATATATATATATATATATATATATATATATATATATATATATATATATATATATATATACAAGGTAGCCACACATACACACCGATATATAAAGGTAACCAAAAAGTCTTTTGCCGTTTTTTTTGATTTATTAGAAAAAAGTATACAAATAAATTTGACATACTGCTAGTCCTCAAAGTAATCCTCATCGGCATTCATAACCTTTTGCCAATATGCCTCCAGCTGCGCAATGCCCTTACAGTAAAAATCAGGTGTCTTGGCTGCAAAGAATCTGTGAGTGCCTGCCGTAAGTCCAACTCGTTTCCAAAGGATTCCTCACTAAGATGGTTTCTCCAGGGAATGGAAGAAACAGTAATCAGTTGGCGTAAGTTCCAGATAGCAAGGTGGATGGCACAATGTCTCTGAGCCAAATAGCCGTATGGTATTCCTGGCCACCCGCACCACATGAGGCCAGACATTGTCATTAAGAAAAAGTACATCCTTGCGATTAACAATTATTGGTTTCTGCTTCAATGTCTGTTGCACACGTTCCAACTGTTATGCGTACAGGTCCACAGTGATATCGTGTCTCCTTGATAGCAGTTCATAGTGTACCACTTGTCGACTAGTCCACCAGATAAAGAATATGATCTTGTGTGGTTGTAGATTTGGCCTTGTGATGTGAGATATGTAATGAAAACCAATGTTTGACACTCTTGGAAGTGTCATACAGGCACCACTTTTCGTCACAGGTAAGCACTAGATCAAATAAGGTATCGAGAAAGGCTGCCACTCTTTGTTGCTTGTTGGCTTCCGAGAGTGCGTGGGGCACCCGATTTTTCAACTTACGCCCCTATGCGGTGCAGGTTATGTCTGACTGTTTGATTAGATACCTGGAAATGTTTGACAAATTCACCACAATTTTTTGGCTGTTGTCGTCCACTATAGCCGCTTTCAGGGCCTAATCATACAAAAACTGTGGCCACTGCGGGGTTCATCACAAAGGAATAGATCTTCTAACCTGAACTTCTAGAACCAATACCTCGCATTGCGTTCACTGACAGCATTTTCTACAAAGGCTTGACGTATTCTACGACATGATATGGCTGCGGACAAGTACGCTTTAAAGTCATAAAGCGTGAACGAGCTGCTTCGACACCTGGATGTTTTCTCGTCGTTGTTCGATCTATGACTGATGCGTGTAAACAAAGCACCAGCAATGGTCAATGGCAATATCCTCATCCCACCGTTTTCTTGGCAAGTGACGCACCCATTTGCGTATCCGTAATCACTTCTCATTCTTTACGCCAGAAGATTGTGTTTAAGCATGAAACAGACTGTCGCCACTGGTTGTTGAACTCAATGTCCATTTTTATATTTACATACACTCTATCAATGATTAACGCATAAATATAACATACCTTAAAACTATATTTTTATCATATATACAGTACGAGGCAAAAAAGATGGAAGCGCCCATTGATTATCGAATTTTGTATTTTTACCAAGGCAAATGAGTAATAGAATTCGTTTATTAATACAGGTGTACATATGTACATTATACAAATAAAAAAATGATTTAGTATTTTGTTGGGTAAACTTTTGATTTAATAACGGCCTTAATTCTTTGCGGCATGCTGTACATTAAATCCTTTAGTAAGTCGACGTCTTTCGCCAGATTTTTCCAGCATGCCTTTAATTCGCGAAAAAGCTCATCTTCTGTGTTAACTCTCCTATTAGGGACACGCTTGTCCCTTATCGCCCAAAGGTTTTTAATTAGGTTAAGGTCAGGACTCTGACTAGGCCAGTGGAAGAGTTGCAATTTACACTTGTCGCGTTTTCTTTCTAGTTAACATTTATTCTTTAAGTTACTATACTAAGAATCGTTATCGTTTTGTAACCTTTGCTTATCCTTCTAATCTCCGATCTGGTAGGGCTTATAATCCACGTAGGAAGTTTAGGCTTGAACTCTGGCTTATGGTCTTTAAATAGGACATAAGTTTCCTTAGTGCAAAGTTTTCCAATCCTATTGCTGATTTTTACTTTATCAGCAATATTTCTAAAATTCGTGTTCTAGAAGTCGTAGAAGCAAAGTTATCTTTGAACATGGCAATATACAGGTCCAAAAATGCCTTAGACTTATAAAATGGATTGGTACCACGGAGGTTAGTAACTGGTTTACAAGCATCGACAACAAAAACAGCTGCACTTTTGACCAGTTTCATATCGTTGATTTCTATACCCAAAGGACCTCTTTATACTGGCATTAGAATTTGCCAAAGTATATTTCAACATCTCAAGTGAAGAGATAAGCATTATAATGAACCGTAGAAGATCTGTTCTCATCCACAATAAAGAATAGTGGCTTAAAAATTCTGATGATAACTTTGACACTTCAATGGGGTCACTGGATCTTCTGGGTCTTCTGATTTGGTTGGTTTATATATTTTATATAACCTTACTGCTTATGAGGAGATCGATCTAGATTGCATAGGGCTATACAGAGATGATTGTCTTATGGTTGTAAAAAACTCCACAGAAATTAACGTAGATAAACTAAGGAAAATAATTCATAGGGAACCAAAAAACTTAGATCTTGTTAAAATAAGCACCAATATTAAACAGGTTGATTTTCTCGATATAACGTTAACTATAGTTAATGACAATTTTCAGACTTATATGAAAAATAATGCCAACCTAATCTATATTCACTCCAATTCCTATCACACTCCATCTATAATACAACATATTCCTTCCTCTGTAGAACGTATGATCAGCAACCACTCATCGGACAAAGATGTGTTTGAGAAACATAGCAGCGTGTACAATAAAGTTCTTAAGAATAGCGGGTATAAGTGCACCAAAATTCAGTTTAGAAAAAGTTGACGATTGTAATTCAAAGAAAAGAAGTAGGAATAGAAAAATCACTTAGTACACACTTCTATTTAGTCAATTATTAAGTACTAAGGTCATAAGTTTCTAAAATTGATTGATAAACATTTTCCGAAAAGCAACCCTCTTAGTAAAATATTTAATAGAAATACATTAAAACTTAGTTATAGTTACACCAATATTCTCGAGAAAATCATGAAGTTGCACAGCAACAGAAACCAATTTAATAATCTTAATTATAATGCAAGTACCAATGAAAATATTGTTAAGAATACTAACTTATGCAATTGTAGGAATCCTAACCAATGCCCATTGTCAAACAAATGTGTAACGGAATCTCTTGTGTATCTTTGTTCTATTTTGTATGATCTATATATTTAAATAATTTTATTAGATCTACATGTTTAAATACTTTCTTATTAGATCTATATATCTATATATTTTAATTTCGTTAGATCAATTTGTTTAAACTTTCCATTCATTTCTTAAAGATCAATATTATTTACCAACTATAGAAATGTATCTTGTTGAATTACTATTCTTCTCTCTTAGCAAATGAAATGTGTCTAATGTATAACATTGTAGCAAATTTACATTTGTATCGAATATGAAGTCTAGAGGTCTACGATTTTAAATCTCTTACTTATGATTGCTTCTTAACTTCCGTTTCTCCCCTTACTTTGAACTTAAGCTATTTTGATTGGTGGATTTGAATATAAACAAAACAAATCATGCTGCTATCTCCTCCCACTTCTTTCTTACTGTTTTTTCCTTATTCTTCCTTTTCTCGGGAAATGAGAGTATATCTTGTGTCTTTTATTTTCACTCCTTTTCTTTTTTTACTTTTCTCGTGAAAAGAAGTTGTATGTTGTTTAAATCTCAATAAATTGTCTACTAACCACTTATTTATATTGATGAGAGGTGTCAATACACATCGAAAAATGATTGCATTAGTGTAGTGATTTTTTACATGTTTTTGATGTAATATCCTAAAATAAAGAATAATGTTCTATTTTTGAATAATTGGACTTTACGAACGTTTTTGTAGGATTATATATATATATATATATATATATATATATATATATATATATATATATGTATATATATATATATATATATATATATATATATATATATATATATATATATATATATATATATATGTATGTATATATATATATATATATATATATATATATATATATATATATATATATATATATATATATATATATATATATATATATATATATATATATATATATATGTATATATATATATATATATATATATATGTATGTATATATATATATATATATATATATATGTATGTATATATATATATATATATATATATATATATATGTATATATATATATATATATATATATATATATATATATATATGTATATATATATATATATATATGTATATATATATATATATATATATATATATATATATATATAGCATGTATAGGTAATGTAGATAGTGCAGCCACTAGGAGGCTAGCTAATCACTATTGCAGACGTCTGTTCAGCCATATTTGTGTTTATTCAACACTCACAGAGCCTACCAGTGGTTTATACTGCAACTACGCTGAGCAGACCTTAGTTACAGCTTCTGCGTGAGAACGCATTATCTAACGTGAACAACGATCTGAACAAGGACAGTACACTCAAACCCTCGGTCACGATGACTTGTGACTTCGTGCTAGCATAACCACCGACGGCACGCAAATGTTCCCTCGACTCAATTTCATTCGTGGTCTGTTTTTAAGGCACTTTCCAAAGCTGCCGCACGCTGAGACCCCTTCTCCAGACGGATAGCATCAAGAAGTCACCTTCCTGACAAATCAACCATGGTAAGATTCATGGTCAAAAAACGAACATTCTAAGATCTCGACTACGTGCCCATGTATACGGAAACCATTCAAATTAACGGGATATATTTCGAGTATAGATCTATGTTTATTCCAGTATCTGAATAAATAAATTAGACCACTAAAGCAGCAAACATAATAATATATAAAACACATATAGAAATACTTCCATTAAAAATAACTTAAAATGAAAGGATGCATAAAGTGGCAAAAGCAAAATGTTTACCATTAATTTTTTTTAACACTTTTACACTGAAACGTAGGAAGTTTAAGGGAAAATATTCTCTATTTCCAGTGAAGCATTTATTAATGTAAATTAGAATGTTAGTTATTACAATGATTAGTGTAAGTCGTGGGATTGAGAGTTTTCTCCAGTTAATGGCAACATACTTGTATTTCAACCTGCTTAAATGTTTGATTATGAAGAGATCGCATTCTGAAATCCTAACACTTTGTTAAATTTTGGTCATGAAATTCAATTCAGATAAAATATATATGTGGTATCTAAGCTTAAAAACATTATTTTATGCAGTATGCATAGTAACAATATTTTAAGAGCAAGAATACTATATTAGTTTATTTGTAAAACCTTATTGTATTATTTTGCAGATTAAATGTCAGTAAAAATTTAAACTTCGTTACTGTTACTTAGCATACGATAAAATCAAAATGTATGCGGTTAGAATACTAAGCATATTTATTTATAAAAAGAACATTGCAAATATTCCTGTTTTTATTTGATTGCGAGTAAATTTAGAAAATAACAGTCATGATTAATTTAGTACGTTTATAATTTTATTTTAATTATTTAACTACAATTGCCTTAAAAATATTTTTAGAAAAGAAGTCACGTCACAGCAGTGAGAGGTGATGAACACTATTATATTTTATAAATCATAGGAAAGATAAACATAGATAAGACTATAAAGACGTAGAAAATAAACTACCTTTTTTAAGAATAACATATGTTACATAATCTTAAATGTAAGCGAATATGGTAAGTTATTTCATTGAAAGTATAGTAAAATATAATAATATAATCGATAAGGAGGATTACAGGGAATATTTATCCCCTTTCTTATAATATTTAATATAAAATGCTTCATAATTTCAAAGATATTAAATAATTTATATTTGAAAGTTAATATCAGATAAAAAAGTGAAATAAAATCTCGTTATTTGGGAAATTTGAAAGTCTTATACTATTTAAATCATTCGGACTATTGTCCTCATCTTTATTGTCATATTCACAACGTTTCGGCCGTTGTACTATACGGCCTTCTTCAGGTGATAAGAATTTCGAACCGAACCCTTTATTTAATCCACGGGGATTGATCGTTCTAATTCTATGAGCCATGCCTTTTTAGATATTTTAGTTTCAGTTAGTAAATCAAATCTCCAAGTTTTTGTTCCGTCTGCTGTGACCAGCTTTTGAACTCACCTTTTGGATTACTTCAATCAATGCTTTTATCCACATGGCCAAGTTAGCATAGAAATAAATAAAAGGATTAATATTACGTAAAATGCTTATTAATGTGTAGTGCCTTGTTTGTATATATTAATATATTCATTTTTTCTTGCAGTGTAAAAACAATTTCTTTCTATTTATTCCAGGTTTTGGATCCGATTTTTCCGTTCTCGATTGAATACACTTTTCGGCATCATCGAATTTCAGTAATCAGATCATGAAGCATTTATGTCTGGAAATAATATGGTGTCTATTAAATAAAAAGGATTTGACTTAAGACTTGTGTTTTTATTTTTATAAAGAAACAATTTAAGAGAAAGACTTGCTACGCGTGTTATCCTAATATTCTGGTGACAATTGTAGAAACAAAAGCCTTGCGAAGAAGGAAAATTAGTATGTTTTGTGGATAATTTTCAAAAGTCTACAAACCAAATAAATTAATATTCTGGGAACATTCAGAAAATGCTGTGGTCATCTACGTTTTTGAACACTGATTGTCACGTTGTCTCGTGTATTGTGTGTTTCAATTAATTGTTCAGTGGTATTTAAAATGAAAAAGGATTGTGACATCCTAAAAATGATTAAAATATTTAACGTAGTTTTATTTTCCTTTTGTGGTGGAATAGATGAGAAAGCATAATTTTTTCCTCATTGCACTGTAGAAAACATTCATTAAAGTGAACACAACGCTAAATGTAAGGAAAGGGATTTTAGCTCTCTTGCACATTGATGCGCCAAATATCATTAGATGGTAGTATGTTAATTTTGTGCCACCCTAGCTTGACGTCATGGAAATTCCCATACATATACATAAGTTGAGATCTGACATCTTGCGAGTCAGTGTTAACAGTGGCTAAGCTGCTCAGGGCAAGATCATCTGCACTATTGAAGTTAGAAGTAGGCATGGCAATGGGAATCAGACGGATGTGACATTTCATTTCTGAAAATGCGTGTGTCTAGTGAATACACTGGACAGTGCAGTGTCCAACCGCCGGTCCTTATGTTCGTGACTAGAGACGTGTAGAAATGTCGGCGGTAATGGGGAAAATACACGTACCCTGGGATTGGCTGGTTCGCCTTAACACATTATTGTTAGTTGACCGATATTTTCCACTGCTTCGTGACAAATTGCAACCATTCATTGACTCCATGCCCCCAATAAAGTTGACTTTTCAGTAGGATAATTCTACTAATCTTTTAGGCCTCTCTCAGCTCGTAAGTTTCCAGATCAATCAAAACCCTAGGAAGGATATTGGTTCAAATATAACTAACGTTATTGTTCTGAAGAAACAGGGTTCTGAATTATCTCCAATCTTGATAAGTGGTTTAAATGCAGCCCGGAAGAGAAATGTTTCACAAGTCTCTGGAAGTTTTCAGCTGCTTTCTCTGTTTTCAAGAATGCCGGTAAGCATCCATCCTCATTATAATTGGCCGCTTTAGTATCTTTAACAAACTATTATCCTCAAAGAAGTAGTTGATCGACTCACCAGAAACAATCGAATATAGCACAGATGTAATATGCATTTCACTCCTATAGGTTAACTATTGATGTTTTAACTGTCATCATTTTGCACAGCATTGTTACCAGAGTGATAACTTTATACAACACAAACGTTTTTAATAAACCGTGGCAAACTGGTTTTATATACACAATGGTGTTTCTGGAAGGGTTTACACAGTCAAAATCCATCTTTCACATTTATAAATCTACTATTCGTCCGTAAATTGAAAACTTCTGCAATATCGGGTCTGGTGCTCATGTTATATATTTCTTGACAAAAATTAAAAGTATGGTCTGGAATAACTTCGATCCTGATCTGGCATCCTGATTTCACTCACTTTCTCACCGATGTGACGTGGCTTCACCCTGTCTTTTCTACAAATATTTTAATGAAAACTGTTCTTCATCTGGAGGGCCTCGACTGAATTAAAGCGTGCTACTGGATTGGCTACTTGATTTCACCATTTTACTGTTGAACTAGATACGTGCAACCGTATGTTCTATTCTAATAGCCTTTCTTCTTACAATTCTCATCTGTGGAACTCATTTTTTCTCTTCTCCTCGTTAATGTCTTCTCATTCTCTTCCACTTCCTCCAACCTCTATCCTTGTGGTGAAATGATTAAAAAAAATTGTGAAGACCTTTCTCTCAAGCAAGTTCATAAAAATCGTTGCAAGTAACTAGTCTTCTGAAGTTCATAATATCAATGCAGGCATCTTTGAAGGTTCTCTCGGCGTTACTACATTCTTTCTGCTTTTTATTAAAGATTGACATAGGAACAATGTCAGATCATTAGTAAACATCTGTGTAAATCATACCAATTTATGAACCTAACAATGAAAAACGGACTTGTACCTTTAAATAACTCCAGTTTTCTCCAGCCGCGTTTACCGACTCTACACTCATGCTATGAATGTCTGCTAGATGATAACAATTTATGGACCTACCTCTTAAAATTATAACGATGACTACTCTGACGTAATTCCTAAAGCTCAGTAGGAAGAAAAAACAAATTTGTACCTTTAAATAACTTTAATACCAAATTAGTATAGATTCATTATCACCGATCAGATTCCGTGTTTTCTCCAGCCATGTTTAACAACTCTACTTTCATGCTATGAATGTCTGCTGGATCTCAAGTTCACCCCAAACAATTAATTTCCGATCCATTGTTAAACAATGCTGGAAAATAGTCAACTTATTCTACAGTCCAAGTAGCAGCTATCACATTTTACAATATTTGATCTTTACAAATTAATTACAGATTAGATTTAAAAAATGGAGTATTGCTGACATCTGGGCCGGATCCAGTCATTCTCACATTCTAGACTTGATAGATCTCACAGTCGTTTATGAGACCTTGTGGTAGAAGACGTTTTCTACCTTGCAGCTCTATCCTTATTTCTATGACATATTATCAGATGAGCCTCTCTTTATGAGTTCCACAACTTTTACTGCTACATCCAAGGAGTTCAATAACCCTCATTTTTATCGAATTCCAAGTTCAAAGAAAAAGTTTCACTCATAAATCATTTTCCTAAGAACTGCTACTCTGTGGAACATGCACCCACGTGGATGCTTCTATGAACACGTCATTAATAACCACTTCAAATCAAAGGTCAATCGGTTATCTTTCTTTATTTTTGTAAGCTTCAAGTCCTACCCCTCCTCTTTCATTTATATCCCACAGCTAATTAAGCATAACCATTTTAACGGTAATTGAGTGGCAGTCTAACTTTGTATTGTGTTGACATAAGTGGATAAAACGAACATGGTAGTGAGGTGCATACGTAAAAAAGATCCTATTCTTATAAATATTGATTCCACGCCAACGTGCTGCATTTTGGCATGATAGAGAGGTCATTTATATATCACTAGGAAACTTTAAACTGAAGTTTGATACGTCAGTGTAAAAGTTGGATATGTCAATGTAAAAGAAGAATTTGGAGTTTTCGTTTTTGCTAAATTTAATTTAACAAGCTCTCGAAGCGTTTCATTTAAATTAAGAGGCCAAAATTAAAGATGAATTTAAGAATGTTTTAGAAACTTCGGATTTTTGCTTGATGAATAGACGAGTAATGACTTCTGGAATGAATATTTTGTGTTCTTCAAAAAACATTCATTACGATCATTCGCGGTCGAATAAATGAGAAAAAGAATGACTACGAACGAAAACATCGTGAAAGGTGTAGTATTTTGTATTTATAATTTCTGGAATAAAAGGGGATCACGACGTTATATAAAATAGTATTTTATAACATTTTCATTATTACTTTCAAACGGCAGTAGTTGCTTTTCTCTCTAATATATATATATATATATATATATATATATATATATATATATATATATATATATATATATATAATATATAACGCCAAGGATACTGAATGGGAGGATATAGAACTGGATTTTGTACAAGATAAAACCATTTAAATTAGGTACCTCCAATAATTCACATAAAATACAATATAGCATGATGATAAAAGGCTACAAACTTAATAAAAACAAAGTTTTAACGTCAAAATATTTATGTTATTATTAAGAGGAAAGAACAAAGTATTTTAAAATTATTTTTAAAAATTTTTTCTTTCTAACACGTTATAAATTGTCTCAATAATTTCGTTTTTTTGTCAACTTTGTAAGACTTGTGTTAATGGATATTTTTAGTGTAGCGGTTTCCTGTGTAAAACACATTAATTTGGAAATTCTTGCAAAAATTAAATAAGTCTCTGATTTTAATGAAACTTTCACGAATTATTAAAAAATGAATGAATTTATTTTTTATTTTTTTATTTTTACAGAATCTTGGTAAAAATATTTTTTTTTACATCTGTTACCACTCCCCATAACTTAATTTTATGAAATTTTCTAGAATTTCAAATAGTTCGCAAATTGTTTTATATTACTTATAAGCAGGACTCCTTGGAGAAAGTAAATTATCAATTTTTTACAACTACTTCAAACTTTTAAAAAATCAGCTCCAAATCGTAAAATAAAAACTGCAATAAAACCATCTAATGATCTAATTAGATAAGCTTTTATTTGCATTTATAAATAATATACATTAAGGACATATTTGTCTGAAGAAAAAAAAATTCGATGAATAATTAATTTTTACAAGAATTGTTTGTATTTTTCTTTCATTTTTCGAGAATTATTTTCACTATTCCCTAAGTTTAAAATGTTTTAGAATTCAACCACACAGAATACAAGGTAGGTATTAAGTTATTAATTGAAGACTATATTTACTAAGTGAAAACTAAAATCTTAATACAAATTATACTCCCAAAACTTTTTACCATAATTAAAAATATTTTTTGTGCGTCAAAATATTATATTTTTTAGTATGGTGTATCGTAAGTGATATTATGGGTAAAATGTCAGGTGTTTCCTTGACATAAAGGTTTTTGGCCGCGAAGAATACTTTCATTTCATTTTCGTGTTTCATCGTCCCTACGTTTCAACAGGCTTCTTTTTAAATCTTGAAGGGATGATTTCTAAAGTTTTTTTTCATGTTTCACTAAATATATTTAATTTTGCTATGTATTCATCTTACTTTATAGTGTATATAATTTTCATAGTGTGTGCCATGCATAATTTGTTTTCATTATTTACGTTATTCGGACTATTGTCCTCATCTTTGTCGCCATATTTATTACAACGTTTCGACCGTTGTACGCTCCGACCTTCTTCAGGTGATTGGAAAGTGTTATTTCGCTCACTGGAGTGGACTGTCCTAGTTTCACATGCCATGTTTAATGGATGTCAGTTATCAGTTATCTCCTGTTAATTTCCCTCTGAAAGTTCTCAACTTCCTTAACCGGGTATTGAACTCACATTCTTTGGATCTAACTAACGCCTTTATCCAGTGACAGGACCCAATGAGGACAATAGTTCGAATAATGTAAATAATGTACATAATGCCTCATCTCAGATATATAGACAGATAATTTGTTTTACTTATTAGTTTGTTTACTTAGTTAAGAAAAATAACTTAATTTGTTTTTAGTTTAAGTTTCTTTTTTCAAGTTAAATAAAATAACTTTAAGAATTCATAACCATCAAAGTATAGCAATTAATAATAAAAAATATAAATATATATATACCTGAGATATTATAATTATTGGTTATCAACTTAAAAATTTAATCATTGAGAGTGACATAGTTATTAATTACCACACTGTCAGTTATTAATTGAGATAATAAATTATCTCAATTATGAATATAAACAATTAATAACTGAGGCAGATAATTTAGATATTAATATAATAATAATTGTATTAATTAATAAAATTATTTATCATTATCTTATTGTTAAATAATGAAATACCATTATAGAGGTAACTCAATAATGTAAGAAATTTTTATAGTATTTTAAATTATTATAAGAAACAAAAAAAAAAAAACGTTCTTACTTAGAATTCATAAAATTATGTCAATTCTAGTGCACCATACTAAATCTGTCAACACATTCAGCCATCAAATTATCGATGGAGACGTGAAAATAGCAAGACCCCGAAGTCAAGTAATGTTTGTCTACAAAGATTTATTCTATAAGTGATATTTGTTTCATAACAGATTAATTTAATTTTAAATTTGCTAATTTTAAGAAAATAACATTTCAGAAATGTATATTTTATTTTAGCGGGATTTTCATAAACGAAAAATAATTTTTGTTTACATTTCTCTAAAAAGGTCGTTTCGATTGGTTTTTCGGAAGAATCAACTAAAAATCAGCATTCATGTTTTTTTTCTGGAATTACAAAATTTAATCCTTTAGCTTTCAATTGAAGTTGGGGAAAGCTTGAAAAAGATTTTTCCTTTATGAAAAATACATTTAAAACTTAGGTATACGAATTTTTGGAGGTATCTAATTTAAATCGATTGTAAGTCAATATCGAAATACACCTGATGGCAGATACATTGTGATAACAAAACAAAGAGACAATAGTCCACATAAAAAAAAACTGTCAATAATGGAAATGGGGATACAACAGTCAAACACACATGAATTCGGCACTTTGCTCATATTAGAGAAGGAATAATTCCTCAACGCTGGAGCGACTGTATTGGAGAACTCTCCACGATGAAAGGGAACAACCAGCAATACACAGAATTACTGACGGATCTGGAATTCTGAAAGCCGAAGTAAAAGCCAAACTGGACAAATTGAATAGAAACAAGGCAGCTGGGCCAGACGGAATTGTAACGGAAATGCTGACAGCATTAGATGATTTTCTCCGAGATAACAAATGAAATCTAGATGAGCGGGGATATGCCGGAAGACCACAGCAGATCTATTTTCATAACGATGCCTAAGAAACCAGACGCAAACGAATACGAACTTCACCGAACAATAAGCCAAATGAACCACGTGACAAAAGTCATTGTCCATATTCTGATGAATAAAGCACGCATCAGAATCATGCCAGGGATAGGACTAAGACAGTGCGGGTTCGTTAAAGACACCGGAACAAGGAGCGCGATATTCATGCTCAGAATGTCATCAGAAAGAGCGATACAAATACAGAAGGATGTGTACCTGTTTCATAGACTACACAATGATCTTCGCAAAGTACGCCATAAGGATCTGAGGGAACTTCTCAGCAACCTTCATATATTCGGGAGGGATATCAAAATAATCAAGAACCTTCACTGGCAGCAAACAGCATGCATGCGCATAAGGAACGAGTTCAGTGAATATACAAAAATAGAAAGGGGCGACCTGTTCAACCTATACAGCGAGGCTGAGAGTATTGGAAATCCTATCGGGATTTAGTATTAGCGGCCACAATCTTAACAACATAAGATGCGCAGATGACATAGTACTGATAGCAGACACGGAAAAGAAATTACAAAATCTCCTACAGAAGGTAGCGACGGAGAGTGAAAAGAAGGGACTAAGCATAAACTGCAAGACAGAATGCATGGTCATCTGTAAAATGTTGTGCCCGAAATGCGGTTTGCTGGTCGGGAACACTAGAATCAAGCAAATGCGGAAGTTTAAATATCTGGGAAGCGTCTTGACAGTGGACGGTAAGTACGACACTGAGATCCGTAGACGTATTGGGATGACCAAGGACACATTCCAAAACCTGGGTAGAGTATTGCAAGACAGGAGGTTTTCTTTGGTAACAAAGAAAAGAATACTGAGCTGTTACGTGACATCTGTCCTTCTTTACGGCAGCGAATGTTGGGCGATTTTCTCAAAGATGAAGAAGTGATACGAGGCGGCGGAGATGTGGTTCTACAGAAGGATGCTAAGGATATCATGGACCGAGCGTGTGATCAACGATGAGGTCTTAGAGAGGATGCAAACAAAGAGGAGGATTATACTTAACATCAGGAAAAAGCTTTGAAGTTTCTGGGACACATAATGATGAAGGAGAACCTGGAGAATCTGATACCCATGGGTTGAATAGAGGGAAAGAGAGACGAGGGAAAAACAATGCGTGACATATCTGGCGGTCTTAAGCAAGTGGATCACAGAACGTGGTCTGGGGGAGAAAGCAGAGGGAAAGAACTTGTTGAAAGCTGCAAGTGATAGTGGGAGGTGGAGAGCCATGCATACCTGCGCCTTGAAAGATCATGGCACATAAAAAGACAAGAAGCTCAGAAGGCGTTGAAAATCGGCATAACAGTGTGGAAAAGATGATTCACTTGGAATTGTGCGAACGATTCGAATTTGACCATGCAAACCGATAGTACAGAACTAGATCAAAAGAAAACGGACATTACAGTGTCTATAATTTTAAAATTCTAATTAATTCCGAAGTCTTACAACTAATATATATATACTAAATTGGTGGGAGTGTGTGAGTATCCGGACTCATGTGGTAGAATGTTTTGAGTGCCCTTTCTTCAGTACAGGCTGGGATAGCTGATGTTTATCACTATGCTAGGTCTACTGAGGAGGTTGCTAGCAAGTTAACATGTGGAGTGATTCTTTCAATCTTCAATCCTCTCACACTCCAGTGTTATGTTAAAGATGCGGAGTGCTATAACTGAATAAATCCGTACTGAGCAAATAATATCAGAATATTTTCTTCACTTAAAAATACATATAGGAGGTATAAAATTTCATTTCGATTTTTTAAAATTTGGAATCAATTATTTAGGTGATGAATGCATGTTCTAATATCTTTCTGGAACTTTCTGTTAATATAATGTTACAAAGCAACTTTGCGTGCACGTTGTGGGGAGTCTACAGAAAAACATTTTGTGACCTCTATCCAACGCTGAAGCAACGTTATTTGCTAGCTGTGTTTTACGATTGGGAATTCTATTGAAGGTTTTATAGAATTCCCATGGTCTAGCAGTATCTGTCCGTCTTCTTAGTGTGGCCAGAATATGAAGGTATCATTTTATTATCTAAGCCGAACGCTTGGCTTTAGTCGTGATGTTTCTATAGCCATTTCATGTATATGCTTGCTGTTACTGAAAGTAATGGTGATCCCATAGCTAAGCCCCTTTCCTGTTGGTATATGTCGGAACCCATTTGGATATATGTTGATTTCATACTGAATGTCAACATTTCCATCAGGTTTTCTGTTGATGCCCATGTACACTTTCCAAGTCTGACTCCAACTTGTCTGGATCTACCGATAGAACCGAATCGGTGGAGACTGATGAATAGCTCCACATGTAAGCTCGTCACCTAGTTTATATGAATGAGAGTTTCCAAAGTGGGCAATCTCAATATGTAGGATAAAGACTTACCTGTTAGTCAGTTGATTATACCAACGAGGACGCTACCGAAATCCAACAACTTAATATTGGCCTTAGTGGAATACCATCTTTGGGAAGGTCGTTCATGTATATTTAAGAAGATTAAATTAATTCATGATGAAGTAATCCTTGTTCTTGCTCATGATATGTGATAGCTTTCTGTCGATTTTCAACACTAGTTCCATTTTTACATAGCTGTAACTACTATTTCCAAATAGAATAACCAACCTACTCAGTGTTTTGATAATAGTGATTTTCTAAGCGTAGCTTAGATGTGACACAAGACCTGAAGTATGGAGCACCCAATAAGGATCGAACTTACTATTCAGTCACTATTGATTTAGCTAGATAAGCTTGCTAACTATTATCCCACACTGAAGTGCCTCCAATAACCGATATTTTTACCTCGTTTTAGATAACAGTTGCTTGGCAGTCTGGTAAAATAGCATTTGACACGAAAGTTTATATGAAGCAGAACTGTATCATTAAATCAGTCCATGAGGAAGAATTTCACCTAATGACCTTCAACGACACTTGCTGAATGTTTGCAGAAACGATAGTGGATAATACATTTCAGTAGTGGCAACAACGATGCATGTAGCACTCTACGTTTCAAGTAGCTGTTTACAGCTGTTAATTCATTGAATGAAAAGCTTTTGTTCGTTGCTGGCGAAAATGCATAGTAAATAATCGTGACAATGTGGAAGAAATGGTGTTTTGCAGATGAAAATTGGTTTCAGCCAATGATGATATTTTTCAAATTGTATCTGATGTAGTTTCTGAAGTGCTAAATAAAAGGTACTACTTCCGACGAATCCTTCGTATATGAAAGTGTGTTCGTCGTAAAATTTATATTTTGTTTATAATGCTATCTAGAAGTTTTGAAGTGGAATGATTAGTTGCTAGGTCTGCTGCTAGACAATTTTTCTCGCCAGAATAAAAGTGGACATTGAAGTCATCACACTGAAGCGACTGTCTGTTTCATGTTTATACGTAATGGTCAGGCCTCATGATTGCGTTTAGCATGAAATTGTCTTCCCTTGGATGTTGACTTCAATGTTCACTTATATATATATATATATATATATATATATATAAATACATAATTATTCAAAAACTAATGGAAAAGGTTAATGGTTTAAATGGCGAGTTCGTTTCATCTCCTAAACAATTCAAATAAAAGATGTTGTTAATTTTCCTTATGAATAAGAGGATCCTTGTTTAAAAAATTTCTGTATTGTATCTCATTTTCAATAGCATTTTTATAACAAACTTTCGTCTGAGAAAAACAAGAACAACATCTATTATATATATGAAGATTTCATTCTTGTTTTTTCTCTTGTAGTAAAAAATAACAACAATCGGCAGAAATTTATATAAACAAGGATCAATTCATTTTTAATAGATCAGGTTTTTGTGGAATTATTTGAATTTATTGCTAGATGGATGTCTCGCCATTTAAACCATTAACCTTTTGCATTAGTTTTGTGAAATAATTCATGTATTTGTAAATTGATTGCACGTTTATTGTAATATATATATATGTATATATATATATATATATAAGTGAATATGAGGTCGGATAAAAAAATCTAATTTAAAACCTCACAGTTATTCTTAAGATACGCTCGGCTCCCTATCGTCTCTCATATTTACGTTTCATATTTGCTTTTCTTCCTTTTTACAGTATACATTTACAATACACTTGTATTCCCGTTCCTTTCTTTTCTTTTCTTCACTCTTCTCTTTTTCTATTTTTTCTTCTTCCTTCTCCATACTCCCTTTTTTATATTGAATTCAATATCATGTTTTTCGATTGTCATGCACCTGTAAATATATATTTTTTTAAAATAATTATATAGTGCTCTTTGTGGTTGTTCTGAAATAAAGCGTTAAGGTGGTCATTTTTTAACATATCAGCGAAGAGACAGTCAGGTCGAAACCAAGATCACGTATTTTAATTGACCTCCTGACTTTTAAAGTTAAAAGCTCTAGATATTATTTTTACTTTTATTTATATTTTTTTCATGCGTGTATTGAGCACTCTTTAATAGTAATGTTCCGGGTCTGCTTCAACTCTGACCATTAACCTATAATATAATATATAATAAATAGAAAATATACAATTAGTAATTTCTAATTTAATTCCTATAAATACACAGTATAACTGAAAATGACCTTTTTTTACATTCCCAATTCAACAAAGGATAAAGACAGAAAGAGCTAAATAAAGTACTCTCCTTTTTAATAAAAGGCCGCTAGCAAACTATCGCGGCACTGTACTCTCGGATGTATACCTTCATACAGATAGCAAATACCATCCGGTGGTCTATCTACTCCTCTCTCTCTCTATTGTTTAATTCTCTATAAAGTAATATGTTCGAAGAAGAAATCATTTTAGCACGATAAATGATGTTTTTTATAAAACCTATTTTATATCTGTGTGGAAATTTACTTTTATAAATAAGGAGACATGGATTTTTATATAGTAAAGTGACAAAATCATCCTTATTAGTATCTACTGGAACATTCAGGAAAGGGATTCTATTTTTAATACTAAGTTTATAAGTGAATTGTAGAACTGATTTACTTTCAAATGTTTCTTTAAGGGTTTTCAATTCATCTTTGTTAATACGAAAATGTCGTCAATATATCTGGCACATATTGAGGGTTTGTTGAAATTATTAAATACCTTGTTTTCTATGTTATTCGTGTAAAAATTAGACAAAGTATGACCCAGAGACGCTGTCTGTCTGTATAAAAATGATACTATAGTGATCGTAAAATGTCACTTGTGTGGTGCAAGACAGCAGGAGTTTACGTAAAATATTTGGTCTAATATTAGGAGGTGTGAGCGTAGAACATTAGTAAACACACGTAAAAAATCTAACGTAACATTGCTTCCTCACTCTCTCTCTTTCAATACACACACACACACACATATATATATATATATATATATAAATATATATATATATATAAATGTATATATATACATGTGTTTTGTTTCACCTTTTGGAAGTGATGTCTGATGATCCAGCATCCTTTAAAAGGGCTCTTTGTGAAGTAAATTATTACAATGGAATCTTTTTTTGGTCTGTTTTTTCTTTTAAATTATTAGCTCTGGATTTACATTTAAGCTCAGGATTTCATCTTTCTTGTGACTAGCCATACGGATTACAAAGTTCTTCGTAACTTAAATATATATATTATAAATTAATTTAAAATGTTTTTTTCGCTACACAGTTCTAACCATGTTTCAAAAATGGAAGCTAAAAGCCCCGAATTTAATTTTGTAATTAAATTAAAGACATTAGTTCCATTTCATCCTCAAGTGAATTTTGGAGTAACTTTTAAAATTACTGGGTTTTAAAGACAGCTAAAATCATAATTCATGCTTCCAACGTTACAGATAAATCGACTTTCACTAGACAAGGGGTGTCTGCGTGTTCATTATGTCTGTATTTTAATGTATCAATTATTAGCTACGTTTCGGAAGGGGGTAGGGATGTATTTTTCAATGAAATCTAACATCCGTTAAAAGCATGTCTGGATTTTTTTTTTAAATTTTATTGTTAACGGCAAAAATTCTTACGGCATTTTTTTCTATTTGTATATTTAAAGATTCTTGGGAGGGTGTTTAAGTTAGAATACTTTTTATTTAACTACGATTTGAAATATTTTTACTTTTAATTTTTAATTTTTAATATACTATATTTCTTTTAAGAACAATTAAATGTAATTAGAATCCCTTACAGTATGTAGAATTATTATCACATCAAGTATAAGTATGTAAATTATTAGGTTACAATTTTTTTTTATTTATTTAAATATTATTTAAGTAAAATTTATGACAATGACGGCAAAATTAGCTACTTAATTTCACTGATTTAGTAAACTTTTATTTTTTATATAAACCTAGTAATATATTGTTTCTCATGTAAGTATCAGGAATGCGGCCGAATTTTCTCAAATCATTGAATATTACAAACTACTATTTCGGAACACCACACGGCAAGTTCCCTACAGGATTGTGGCCAAAGTGGAAGTCTGGCTAGAGAAAATCTTCAACAACGCAAAATGTTTCAATTGCATCAACCTAAAAGCAATGACAATGCTTAATCCCGACTTCGCTTTAATTTTATAAACATAAATTTTGTAACATTTTCTTATTTTACATTTTCATCATATTTAATCTTTTCATTTAATTTGACTTAATATTAAAATAATTACTTCTAATAATAATAAATTTAGTAGTAGTAGTAATAATAATAATAAGGCTCAGTGACAGATTCAGATATCATTTATGTTTTGAATGCATTGAATGGTTAAGAATAATGATCCCTTGAGACTGTGAAGAAGTAATGCAATACTAACGAGCCAGTCAAGTTAGAGTAGGAAATGAAGGTTTTGAGGTTATGGAAAATAGGTAACGCTTACGAATTTTATGAACTTTGGTTTATTGTCCGTCGTGGCTATCATGAAAAGTCTATTGAACTTTTAAAGTTAAACTACTTGCTCTATTCAGGTCATGGAAAATGTAGATATATAAATTAAAACGTATGTTAGGTGATGTAGCTATGGTAGTGAATCAAAGAATGAAACCGAAGGACAACAACAAGCAGGAGAAAATGACGAAAACATACCAAAGAGGAATTGACAAACAAAGGTGGATCACGAAATTGACAATTATCGCTTTTGTTATTGGAGCGTTTCTTGCATTTCCGACGATATTTGGAAAAAGATGAAATAATTAATATCCTAAGAAGTCGTAAATGTATTCAGAAAACAAAATTAATAATCTCACGTGAACATTAATGCGAATGCTGGAGACTTGAAGTGTCTTGCTATCACTTGATCTCCTGTGAAGTCCACCAAATATTACTCTTTTCAGGGCATAGGACTTCATGGTTATCTACAACTTCTTGCTCTTAATAACATTTAACTCTTTCTTCTTCGCCTGTGAAGATTCATGCTGGCCGAATTTCTCTTTTCGAATCATAATGATCCAAGGGTCTTTTCACGTAAGTGATTGAAAAGAAACCGACTAGAATTTGAACTCAGCCCTCTGATTTATCATTCAGAGTTGTCATCCATTACATTACCCGCACATTGCACATCCAAGCTTACAACACATAGTATTCCCCACTGGTCACCCATTTAGGGTTAAAATTGCTAAACTTCGGTGATCATACGAGGAAGATAGTCCGTTAGAACGTTTGCCATGGAAATGTCTTATGAATAATAAATTCTCTAGGCCATCTTTATTCCTCATGTGTCCCAGAAATTTCAATTGTTTCTTTCTGATTGTAAGTATAAATTTGTTTTTTTTTAGTTTCTATTTTCCTTAAAATTGTCTCGTTCCTCGTATGTTCAGTCTATGGTATTCTCAGCATCCGTCAGTAGCAAATTTCATGATACAAACGATGAAAATCAGTTGATTTTTTAATATAAATTGCGATATATATAGAGTGAATTGAACTTATTTTGCTTTTGAAGTGTGAAAGAGAGATTAACATAAAACGTGAACATTTTTATAATGAAATGAGTAAAAAATTAATTAAATTATGATATCGTTTATTTCCAATAGTTTACAGCAAACACCTCCAGAAATCTTTAGGCGATCGCAATCCTGCAAAATAAATAAATACCAATAGAAAATTTTGATAAAACATAAAATAAAAGATGAGATATGAGTTTTAAAATACATTAGCGGAAAACCCTTAATGTAATTGTCAAATGCTTCATCTAATTAACTGATATTATTAGAAAAATGATGGTCCAGTTTTGTTTTTGACAGTTTTAAACTATAATAATACTAATACAAATTAGTAATGATTTCATTTGAATAATTGATTCGAATAAGAAGCTAAAATTAAATTTCACCTTGCGCTTGCTTTGTAATACAGTTTTTTATTCCCGTTTTCTGTAAATAGTTTGGAAATGTTATTTTTATTTGATTCGCTAACTAGTTATAACGAAAAAATAAGAATTGTTACGCCAAGTTACTGATACGATCATTATCTGATTGTATTATTAAATACAGATCGATTATTGATTATTATTTGATTGTTTTATTAAGAAATCAATATATTTATTCGATTAGTTACATATTTATAAATGATGCATGTAATATCTCATTTATATATTTATTTATATAAACCAACGAAATTCCGTTTTACATTTTGAAGATAAATAATATGATATAAAAACGAAATAGTTCAGAAGACTAGATGCTTACCTATCAGTGAAATCCATAGGGTCCATGTGATATGCGCTAGAAGACGTAGCCATTCAGTGGAGGCCGAAAACATTGCCATAATTCCATCCAAACGCTGGATGTGACAGTCCTTGGGTCGTATGGCTAACAGAGGTTGAGGTTGGAACGTGAGCAGCACCATACGGGCCAAAACCGTATCCCAAGCCTGCGTGATGGACGCCTTGTGTTGTGTGGCTAACAGTTGTAGCTCCAGGGTTGTGAAATCCTTGGAAACCACCATATAGACCCCCGAAACCGTATCCCAAGCCTAGTGGGTAATGGAATGCTGCTCCAGGGTAGAGACCACCATAAAAACCTCCGTAGGGTAGTGGCTGATGAATACCTTGGGTTGTGTGACTAACAGAAGTTGTTCCTACTGCTGGATGCAATCCGTGAGCGACTGTTTTGACTGATGTTGTGGGTGGATAACCGTAGAAGCCACTGTAAATATCTCCGTAGGGCCACCCTCCAAAAGAATATGGGTGGGGAACTCCATGGGCAACGCTGTGTACAGTATGTGCAACTGTTGGTGCCGAATGGTGGACTTGGTGTTTGACAGCTAGAATTTAAAAGAAGAAATAATACAATGATATGTATTAAAATAAAATAACCTCAATATTTGTGTGTGAGTGTGCGTTTGAGTGTTTGTGTGTGTCTTTGTGTGAAGTATGTGAATTCGTGATGTATTTTGAAGGTAAGTACAAAATCCCTATACAAATCCCTATATCTCGTTACCATTTTTCAAAAACTATGAAACATAATTATACATACATATACGTACGTGTGTGATTGCGTCTGTGTATGTGTGTGTGCGCGAGAGAGAGATGCTGAAAGTTCTACTATTGATTAAGAAACAATACTCCCCCACACCGAAAAAAAAGACCCAAATGTGAGGAAGTGGTTGGAGAGACTACTTCGAATGAGAAGGTGAAAATTATGTGTTAGAGGAAGTAATTTTATTATCAGGAACAAATTTTACGAACTTTTGTGTAGCATCACTTATATATATATATATATATATATATATTCAGATGTATGTATGTGCGTGTGTGTTTATGCGTGTGTATGCTCATGTAAGTGTGTCTTAGGAAAATTATTGACAAAGTGGGAAAACTTTCGTGTCACGCGTTTCGTACTTCATCGAATGTATATATATATCTATTAATATATATATATATATATATATATATGTGTGTGTGTGTGTGTGTGTGTAGAGCTAGATAGATAGATCGATCGATGGATTGATAAATAAGGGTATGTTAAAAAGTTTTATTGTATTTTTCGTGTATGTGAATTAGTAAAAAAAAAGATATCTAATGTTCGCATACAAGAAAATTACAATAAAACAATTACCAGAATTTTCTTGTCAGTCATTTTTAGTTAAACAAATATCAGAGGACTTCTGCTCAAATATACAGCTGAAGAACGGAGTTCATGTGAATATATGTCATGGAAATAGTGAGAGAGTAACGGACAACTTGCAACATTGCGCCTGGGAGAAAGAGGTTGCAAACTGGAAAATATGTAATTCCTCCAACAAGGTTACGTAAACGTTGTTGAACTTTGTCAACGCCAAAATGTGAGGATTAAACAGCCCCTGCCCATGTCTGGCAGCAATATACCATTTTTTCCCTACTCTGACCATAGTGAAGATATAACATAGCGGAAGATGTTATCATAGCTTATGTGACTCTACGATGAAAAAGAAAGTAATCAATATTCAATAAGCAGAGCAAAAATTTAGTAAAATCGCGGCTAAAAGTTTAAGAACTGTACATAACGCCTGAAGATCGCATATCAGAACGGTCGTATTTAAAGGGATTTTGTTTAGGGTCTATCTATCTATCTATCTATCTATCTATCTATCTATCTATCTATCTATCTATCTAAGGAAGTTTTGTTAAATTTAAACGACAATGTCTCTATATTTAATTCTATATAAAGAGAAGAAAAAATTATTTTTTAAAAATGTTATGGTCAATTTAAGTGTTATGCAATATTAAAAATGCTTGCAATCTTTGTCTTCACCATGTAATTTCAAAATAAATATATTAAACAATTTTTGTTACCTTCTTTTAACGTTTTAGCTTTAGACTTTACTTGAGACAGATTTCATTTATTTTCATGTGTTAAATAGCAAGACAAACATATTCTTTACAAAACTTCGTCGGAACTAACATTTTAATCTTGTTTTTCTCTATATTAACTTTTAAAATATTGTTGGAATGGAAAATTAATTTACCTGTTATGGCAGCATCTAACTGACAGCTCAGAGCTAAAAAGAAATAAAAAAAATATTTGTATTGCTACAGACATTGCACAGATCAACGGCAAAATGAAAGAATGTAGAATTTATTACAGTATTCGTTTTGATCTTTTGGAAACTGTTTTCTGTTTTCTGCACCTTCAGAGGTCAGATTGGCAGAAAAATTTTAATAAATTAATTTACAATTTTTACGAGAAAAATAATTTAAATTATACGTTTATAATTAAAAATCGAAATAATACAGAATTGTAAGAGAAAATGTTATAAAAATTGTAGAGATTAAATTACCTGCAATAAGTGACAAAATAAACAGCGCATTAGCCATCACTTCTTGTCTTCACCTAAAATAAAGAAACGTATAAAACTGATACAGTCCCGTTTCCAGCATTTTATTATTTTTATTGTTTAAATACATTGATTTTATTGACGTAGAATATACTGATTTATTTTGCATCACATTTAAACTTCTGTAAATATATATGTTAAAGAATATAATAAAAGAAGTATATATAAATAACTGAAATTGTAAAATTTGGCATCGTAAAGCTATTGTTATGCCTATAACATTTGAAGCCTGCGATAAAAAAAATGTTCAGTCAAGAACATTTACGAAATATAAAGAAAATATAAACACGCTACATGTTAACTATTTGTTCAAAAAGAATACATATATATTTACTACCTGGCCTTACCCCAGGTCTCAGTAATGATCCAGTAATTTAATTGAACGGGATGCAAATAATAATAATAATAATAATAATAATAATAATAATAATAATAATAATAAAATGAAGCCATCAATAATTCTAGTTGTAGTTAGATCACTCAGTTTTATTGAAAAAGGTTCCGATGGATTCATTCAAGTGATCCTTGATAGCCATTGCCTTAAAGAAATAGAAAAAAATACATACAAGCACAGTTTACACCTTCGAAAGGCTTTCTCTCTTGCTTTTTTTTATTTAAAAAAAAATGTTCAGAGGAAAATATCATAATGACATTCCTAACATTAGATCTCTGGTTGGGACCCGGAAGAAAATGAGTATACAACCGAAAGCAAAGGTAATAATAATAATAATAATAATAATAATAATAAAAATTAGAAATAATAAATGTCCGGGTACAACACCAGGCATGGCTCACATGAATTCTGATCTAAATTATTTGTAAGTATTAAGATGGAATTGTTTTCATTTTGAGAATTATGGAGCTGACGAATTCTGTTTTTTTTTTGTAGTTGGAGAACGTCATGACCAGGCATTGAGAGGATTGTTTTATTAAGTTCAAATGATGCAGAAAAGGTGACTTGAGAGTCACATCCAGATATTTGAAATCAACCTCATGTAGGGACTATCTGAGAAGACTGGATTACCCGATGGTCAAGGATAAAACGCAAAATTTTGCGATTCTCAATGATTACTAACAAATTTTCATACCAGATCGGCCGTCATCCGGGTCAGCAAGGGCCACGTACCTCAAAGAGGAACCAGTCTGAGTCCGGGAAATCTGTCACTGCAACAAACTCTTCCAAAAACGAAGAGACACTGCGTCACCAAACTCGGACCATTTCAAACCTTGGACCAAGTGACTCAATGCCAAATCAACTAATAAAAAGAAAGCGAACCAAATGGTTTCGCGAAAAGTATCAGCAAGTCATGACATCATTTTTCACCGCACCCGAAAATCCAGTAAAGAACACCACGAATCTATGTAAAATATGTGTGTTTTTTGTTTGAATTGCTCAGGGGAAAAAGTTATGATATCATTTCTGATTTTAGGTCTCTGGTTGGGACCCGGAAAGAAATGAGTACGCACTAGAAATCAAAGGAAATAAAATAATAATTGTTTATTAATATGAAGAAAATGGTCATAATTAGGTCAAGGAGATTGACACACTTGTGCAACATTGATGATAGTAACTTAGATACGGAGAAAAGGGTTGTAGTAATGAGTAGTACTTGATGCCATTTAATCTACGGTGTAGACCAGTCAATACTAGTGTGAATATTCAACGAATAAATAATAATTACTGAATCTGTGGAAACTCTACGGTTGATGAAAACTAAGATGTCATCATTTTTCTAGTATATTTATTTCTACAATTACTCGGCCTAAAAAAAGAAAATAAGGGAACTATTAAGAAAGAAAGAAAGAAAGAAAGAAAGAAAGAAAGAAAGAAAGAAAGAAAGAAAAAAGAAAGAACGAAAAATGTTTTGTATGATATTAAGAAAAGATAGCGGAAATGGAGATAGGAAATTTCGTGGTGGTTGGCATTTAGAAATATCCAGCAATATACAGCGATGTTTTGTGACATGTAGGCAAAGTGTGGTACTTCGACATGCATTCGATTCCACAAGTGGTGGTAAGATCTCCGCTGTCTCAATAGCTGTCGACAGCTCCCTGATATTTGCAGCTGTAGGGTATTGCGTACGAATAGACCTCGACAACACATCCCTTAGATACTCGATTGGGCTAATGCGAAGTCTACAGAATGATCCTCACACCAATTCTGGGCAAGTTTGACCAGATTTTACAGTGTATATTGTCACCAAGTGTGGAAAGTTACAGTCACTGGTTAAAAACGTGTTTCGGCTGACCAAAGGACCCAACGCATGACACTTGAATGCTCTCAGCACAATTAAAGAACCAGTGTCAGTCTGCACGGTACCTGGTTGACTTCATGGGGTTCATGCCAAATACCCAAATAATCTCGAAAAAACCGTAAGTCATCTGACCATGCCATATGCTGTCAGTCCTCCATGGTCCAAATACCGACTTCAACAGACTAGTTAATGCGCTGTGTCAAGTGTCGTGATGTTAACATGGACATCACGGTGGTCTTTCAGCTCCCATATTCACATAGAAGCGAAATAACCCTCACTGACACGAGGAATATACGTCAGAAACATTCTGCATCGGATGGTCCCGATTATTAAGGATTCATCGTCGGTAATTGCGCTGTCTTTGGTCGATGGTAATGTCTTCTTCCATCATTTATTCTCATGTACGCATGTGACACAGTAGATTGAAGGAATTCACGTATACCCACAGTTTCAGAAATGGAATATTAGATATTTATTTTCATAACATGCCATGTCCATTCTTGATTAATTCTTTTTTTTTTGTTTATTTGATAGCAATTACCAAGACATTTGGGGAAATATAGTAATAATTTCACGTTGCCTTTTCCACGGTTTTTGATTTCGCGGTTATTCTTCTCGTAGAGTGGTTGAAATCTAAGTTTACAGAGTCTCGTGCACTATGATATTTAACCCATATATGGGGAGAGAAAAATGACTTTGTGAAAGTGAATGCAATTGCCTCGGCGATTTTATTTTCGGCACTGATAACAGTTAGTGAACGCACACATACTATTTTAATTTTTTTTTCTATGACAATGTTCATTTTTACATTTACTGCAAAACAAGGATGATGTGTTGTGCATTTTATGTACCCCGGAAAGAAAAATGCGGCTCTATGAACATCTATCTCCATTCTTGCAAGTCATTCAAGAGTGAAGAACAATATTTCTGGAGATGTAAGGATGGCATTATCAATAACGCTCTGTTGTGGGCGCCAAAACATGAGCATTACTTGCCAATTCAAAGCATACATGCAATAAATGTCTGAAGATATTAATAAAAACAAGATAGAAAGATTCGTGACAAACCGCGAAATCGGTACGATATAATGATATTGTAGATGTAATATGTTGTTTTCGATTAGAATTATTTCGAATCGATCAGTTGAGATAGTATATATATATATACATATATATATATATATATATATATATATATATATATATATATATATATATATATATATATGAAAAGAGTTATTAGCTGAATCTAGATCTTAAGTTTTCAATATATAATGATTGATCTATGTGATTAACGGACAAGCGTTAGATTAGGTGCACTGACAAGGAAAGTGTTTATATTGAAAAAAGTTAAACGGTTTTAATCTTGGTAATTATTAGGGAATAGTAGGGAGTAGCCCTCGTTTGGGGGTAACATTTTCAGAACCTTTTCAATAATGCTAACATATGGGGAAATTACTAACATTAAAAGTTGAAAGAAATGACAAGGGCATCACTTACCAGAGATCTTCAGGCAATAAGGATAAATCAGACACCACAAAGAAATATCGAATGCTTCACTTTATATAGGAAGAGCCTGAAGCTAACCTTTGAAATATAATGTTTTCAAATTCTTTGATGTGATAATTTAATGTCAAAAATAGAAAATCCGGATGGGAAAATTGTTGTCGTTTAGAGCAGGTTAATTAACAAAACTTTTCTTCTGCCTACATTCTTGGCTAACATCAAAATTAGAAAAATCTTTTTCTTTCTAGTTGTTCTTGTTTCTTTGTTTTAATAACAATAGAGAATGGAATTGAGAATTTAACATTATTTATCTAGTAGACATTAAGAAGAAAAATACTTTTTTTTACATTTTGTAGCGATTTTTGACAATGTAACGGATGGGAAATATAAGTAAAAAATTCTCAAACTTTAAAAACTCCTGACAGCAAATTTTGATGTATTCCATTTATTCATGTCAGTCAACGACATATCGTTCTGTGTATGGAACTGAACGCTTCTTTTAAGTTGTTTGTCAAAAACACAAATGCTAAAATGATCACACGCACCGAAGATAAATTAAATTTTACTTATTTTTGTCCTAATGTAAATTTAGGGTAACATGAAAAGCAAGGAATTGTTTTAAATAAATTACTTTAATTACTGTGGGAGAAAAACTTGTGCGACTGAAAGAGGCTAAAATAAACGCATCCGAATAATGCGTGAATGAAAATATATTTTAAGTACTTAGTATTCATCGACTTGTGTAGTTTGTTTACGTGTGCGTGGGTTTATAAGCATGATTATTCAACGGTTTAGAGATATGTATGCAGAGAATTGCGATATCGATACATAAATACACATACACACAAGTACACACACACACACACACACTCACACACACACACACACACACACACACACATATATATATATATATATATATATATCATAGACAGAAACGGACGTACAAACATATTTAAGGTATTAGTGCGTGTGCTTATATATGCTGACTACGAGAGAATAAAATGCTTACACGCCATCATTGCACACATACATACAAACACACATATATACATGTGTGTATTTTTATGACTTTAAACGTTATTTTTAGTGGATACACATATTTCAGTAGACGTTACGTTTATTTTTTAAATCTGTATTTTTTAAAATTTCGTCTACCGGCCTGAACATCCGAGAAATCTTATTAAAAAAATGCGCCCACCGACAGGATTCAAAATTGCGTTCATCTTCGCAGGGAAACATTAGTTAAATACGGCTACGAAGAGCGTCATAATGAAGTGAGATTTCTGCTGCAAAGGAAGACGCAGATTCGAATCTTAATGACGTTAAAATTGTAGTGGTCGAGAAAGCATATATAACTTTTTTTGTATAAAAAAAATTTAAAATTTAATCAACATTAACAAGTCGGAAGATAAAATTTGAACTCTCCGGGTTCGAGTCGAATTCGTTACATTTATTTTCTCGCAGATACTCTTCAGAAAGGCATGACTCCATTTCTAGAAAGATCTGAATCCATCTCTTCAATAGAACAATTCTTCTATATAGACAGATAGATATTTTTCAGTGGAGGATGATTTCTTAATAGGCAAGCCTAATCTAATATGAATCAGTTTTGAATACTAGATTAGGTTTGCCAATTAAGTGATAATCCTGTAGTTTAACCTGTTGCAGTTGTAGAAACACCTCTGCTATGGGTTAAACAGTAGAGCAGACTATGCTTTTTAGCCTTAATTGGCAACACTCGGGGAAAAGGATAACTCTGAATTCAAAACTGCTCATTAGTAGATTAGGCTTACCTATGAAGTGATCATCCTCCACTGAAAAATATCTATCTATTTGGAAGAAATGTTCTCGCGGTCTCTAATTAATAATAATGTTAGTTAAACCGTTAAAACTTTCTCCTCCCCCTTCTATGCTTGGTCGGCTCAGGAGATTTTTTGTGGCCTAGCATATGTGCTGATTCCTTAAGTTTACAAATTTTCCAATCATTTTCTTTGTCTATGACCTCAACCTGATCCAACAGAGGGCGGTGATCTCCCTTTTCTCTCCATATGTGGTCTGTCACGCCTGATTTTTCTACTTCCCCTCATGTTACAGCTTTCTGGTGTTCTTGAAGCCTTACTTTAAGAAGGCGGCCTGTCTCCCCTTTATATTTCTTTCCGCAGCTGTACGGGATAGCGTACACAGTCTTTAGACATGTTCTCCTCTATGGGAAAGATATTTGCGAAGTGTTGTCCAGCTTTTGAAGGTTGTCCTGATGTTATATGGACCGCAGATCCTTTGTATTTTCTCTGATAACCCCTTCACATAAGGTAGGCTGACTTTTCTGAGTGTTGTTGTCCTCCTTTTGTAGCCGCCTATCCCAGTTTTTTGGGCCTGCTGCCATGTACCCAGGGTAGTTTTTACGTTGTAGGGTACTAATTATACTGACCAATTCTTTATCTAATGTCTCTGGGTCGCCACTTATGATTTTTGCTCGGTGCTGTAAGCAGCGAACGATCCCTTTCTTTACGCTGTATGGATGTTAGGATTTGAAATTAAGGTACTGTCTGGTGAATTTCGGTTTACGGTATACGGATGTCTTGAACCCATGCTGTGTTCGAGATATTAGAACATCCAGGAATGGGAGTGCGTTGTTACTTTCTTTCTCTATTGTGAACTCTATCGAAGGTTTCATTGAGTTCACGTGGTCCAGTAGAACCTGAACATCTTCCTGGTGTGGCCAGAATATGATGGTGACATCTACGTACCATAACCATATAGTTGGCTTTAGCGATATAGATTATAATGCCATTTCCTCAAAGTATTCCATGTATATATTCGCCATTGCTGGGGATAATGGCGAGCCCATTGCTAAGCCCTCATCCTGTCGATATGTGTGTGATCCCATTCCAAAGAGTGTTATTTGTGTACAGAAAGTCTGTCAAGGAGATCCCGTCTGGTCGCAGAAAAAGCGGGATACGCCCTTGTCCGAGAGAGAAACCAGTACAATCGTTGGATAAAACAGAGACTACAAGCTCATATCTCCCAGAGGCTTGAGGATTTCTTCAACAGAATTACTAATGAAGAAGACCAGAGAAGGATCCAAAATGACCTGGATAAATGCTTCAGACATGTATTCGATGTAGTCAAGGCTCGCCAAGTACAAAAATTAAACAGATTGAAAGATCAGAAGGTAACGCACAAGGTCCATCAACCACCAGTAATCAACATCTGAGTGCCTCTGAGGAATGAGTATTAAATAAGGGTCCCAACTTCGCCACAACTGTCAGACGTTATTACTTGGACGTCATTGCCAGAGTCAAGGAGGTGGCCTTGAATTTCTCTCAGGCTCAGGCGGATGAACTGAGATGGAAGGTGAGTCAGACCTTGGAGAAGGCCAAGCAGCCCAGGTCAAACATCTCGAAACTGGAGAGGCTGGCGATCGGATACCTACAGAGGAACGAAAACATCATCACATACTATCGGCTGACAAAGGCAATGCAACTGTAGTGATGGACAAATCAGATTATACAAGAGAGCATACAACGGCCGAAACGTTGTAATAAATATGTCGACAAAGATGAGGACAATAGTCTGAATAATGTAAATAGTATTCCGTCTCTATAAAAAGACTACGTGTCTGCAATATTCATTGAAATATCTACTGAATTGATTCATATATATATATATATATATATATATATATATATGTATATGATAAAAATATAGTTTTAAGGTATGCTATATTTATGGTTAAAAGTGCTCAGTATCTGGGATAGGGTGTATGTAAATATAAAAGTGGTCATTGAAGTCAACACCTAGAGGCAACAGTCTTTTTCATGCTAAACGCAATCGATTAGCGGGAAACAGACTGTCGCCCTAGGTGTTGACTTCAATGACCACTTATATATATATATATATATATATATATATATATATATATATATATATATCGGTGTCCGAGTAGCGTAACAATGACTAGCCGGTAAAGGGGAATCAGCAACAACTTCCTTGCTAGTCGATCATGCCCCTTTCGCACTATTGCTCCTAGGAAAAGGAGGTAACAGTAAATTTTCCCTAAATATGGGTTAAATAGTAGTGTAATGTTGACTCTCCCGTCAGCCGACTAGAGTGTTAATGTGAATTCAAATCCGTGTAGACAACTTCGCTATCTTCCACTTGGAAGTCATTAAATTTCATAAAGAAAAGATATCTGTCTACAATCATGATCCCCTAGGTCCTGAAGAAACATGACTAATAATATATGTTATATGAAGAGCTTGGAAAGGAGTTTAATAAAGAACAAATATTTTTGAACTACGGACATTAGATTCTAATGTCCGTAGTTGAAAATATTTTAGGAGAAAGAAAAAAGAAGAGAGAGAGACAGAGAGAGAGAGAGAGAGAGAGAGAGAGAAAGAAAGAAAGAATGTTTCTTAATACTTTGCTTAGCTTTTGAAAGGCATATTTCACTATTTCAATGCACGTCGGATTTCCGTATTACATTTTCCGCCGCTTGTTAAACACTATTTTTACAAATATTTTCTACATGTTCGATTCTAACGACTCCATTTCGTTTTCCTGCTAATGAATAGGCGTTCAGTCTAACACCGGTGAAATTTACGATGCATTATTCTATTAAGGATTTTAAGTCGGGTTCATCTTATTTACATAATTGGGCCAATGATTTATAAAAAAAATTCGTAGGTAAGAACACATGACTGCCTTTTTGGCCTCAAAAATAAATAAAAGCTTAATTCGAAAAAGTCATGGGGGACGAGGAAGAATGAAGGAAGAAAATAAAAACAGTAAGGATATTGAAAAATATTGAGATAGAAACTAAGAAAAACTGAGAAAAAGAGAAAGAGAGAGAAGAAACTTGAAATATACGAGGGTTGTGACAAAATAGAAAATAAGACAGGGTGTTGAGAAATTGGCGAAAAATAAAAGAAAATAGAAAATATGGATAGATAGATAGATAGATAGATAGATAGATAGATGGATAGATGAGAAGTGAGAGAAGATTTGATTTTATTTGGTTTGGCTTGGTTTGTTTTACGGCATATCAACCTCAATAGATTTATTTAAGGCCGACAAAACTTTTATTGCTGGTAATTTTTTAAAAAATGTATTGCTGGTAATATTTTTTCCTTCAAAAATCTATTTCTGGTAATATTTTTCCTTCAAAATGTATCGCTGGTTATACTTTTTTTCAAAAAATGTATAGCAAGTAATTTTTTTCCATAAATGTATAACTGATAACATTTTTTTTCAAAAATGTATAGCTGATTTTTAAAATGTAATATTTTTGTCCTTCAGAAATCTATTTCTGGTAATATTTTTCCTTCAAAAAAATTATTTCTGGTAATATTTTTCCTTCAAAAAAATTATTTCTGGTAATATTTTTTCTTCAAAATGTATAGCTGATAATATTTTTTTTCAAAAAATGTATAGTTGGTATTTTTTTCTTTTCTTTCCCAAAAATGTATTGGTGGTAACATTTTTTTTTCCAAAATGTATTGCAAGTATTTCTGCTGGTAATAATGTATTGCTGGTAATAATTTTTTCCTTCACAAAATTTATTGCTGGTAATAATTTTTACAAAGTATTAAAACCTATTTTTACACTTTCATAGTGTTCTGATCCTAGTTTGGTGTATGTGTGTCTGTGTGTGTGGGTGGGGGGTCAACTATTGCATCAGCAATTAAGGGGTGGTTCCACGCTCCTCAAAACCTCCTGATCAAAGGCCTTGCTGTTGGATGTAGTTTATCGTCTTACACAGGACGCGGATGTAGCTTATCGTCATACCCATGACGGGTGAGAGAAGAAAGAGAATAAAAGAATGAAAATACGATATCGAGAAAGAGAATACAAATGGGTGTAGAAGTTGAAAAAGATATAAATGAAATACAAACGAAGAGGCGATTGAGAAGGATAGATTAAGGCAAAGAAAGGAAAGAAATGAAAGAGAGAGTACTAAAGGGAATTTATCAAAGAAATATGCTAATGATAAAATGGTCTTGCCGTATTTGGCAATGTCTACTATTTGGTTAAAGAACTTAGTGAAATTATCTATAATTTTGTTTGTAAGGGCGCCATTAATCTATAGCATTAGTTGACACAAAGAAACGAAAGTCGTCGCATTCACTATATATTTTTTTCTTAAATAACACAATAAAAATGTGGCGCTAAAAACAGTCAGTTTGAAGCTATAGCAAGATGATCTTTTAAATCAAAGTAAATGCAACATGCTTTAATATGTCTTACAAAAACCGCCATATTCTTTCTCTCAAGCAATAAAATATTTCAGAGGTTGGCAAACCAGTGAGAAACTAGGGAAATTAATCTCCATTCATTGGATAATCTTAATAGTTTTATTTTATTATCTTGATTATTCTAACGCTACCTTCATATAAATTTATCTGTTTTCACAGGGTAGAATATGTGTTATTTTCGACAGAGAATCATACTTACAGATACCGGCATGACATATGGTAAGGAACAAGAAAAAGAAACAAATAACCAAATGATGACACCTATTTTAAACTTCAAATAATTTGATATCAACTATAACAGCTTTAGTATAAGAGATAAATAAATTACGCCTGTTATATGCTGTGATACGGATAGTTTCGAACAACACTACACATCTCTACGAAAGCAAAAAATTCTTAATGTTCTTAATTCTGAATTGGTTAAGCATCTCACCTCACAGGGTTTTCTTTCAGATAAGCAATTTGAGGTGTTAAAAGAGTCTATCAAGTTTTAGAAAAGATTGGTGAAGCTTGGGCTGTTGATTTGGATATCTCTAAGGCATTTGACAGGGATTGGTATATTAGTCTTTTTCATAAGTTGAATGGTTATGGTATTTCTAAGAGAAGTTTTTTAACTGATTCAGTCTTTTTTATCGAATCACGAAATGAGTGTTCTTGAACGGCCACTCTTCTACATCTTTTTGTGTTAATGCAGCCATCTTCCAGGGCTCTATCTTTGGACCCACCCTGTTCCTAATTTTCAGCAGCAACCTTCCTATTGGCATCAGTTCTCAACTCGTTATCTATGCTGGTGATGCAACCATTTATTTTTATCTTAATGACAAGTTTGAGCGATTATATAAGGTTAGATTTATAGCTGATCTAAAAAAAGATCTCTATTCTGTTGTTGACTGGGGTAAGGAATGGCGTGTTAATTTTATAGCCTCCAAAACGAAATTTCTCTCTTTTAATCATCTGAGAGAACATGTACCTTCCATCATCATAGTTGATATTAATCTCCAGGAATGTGACTCATTGTGAATTCGCGGACTAAAGTTTTCCGCTGGCATGAAGTGGAAAGATTTCATTGAATCAATTGCTAGGTTTTCTGATACGAAAATTGGTTCCCTATTTCGTGCTAGACAGTTTTTCATGCCAGGATCTATCTTACACATTTATAACTTTGCTATTCCTCCTTGCTTTGAATATTACTGTCACATCTGGTCTGGTGCTTCTATTATATATTTAGTGATTCTTGATAAAATCCAAAGAAGAATATGCAATGTTATCGGTTCTTACCTGGAATCTTGACTTCAGTCAATTGCCATCTCCATAATGTAGCTACCCTGTAACTTTTCTGTAAATATTTTCATGTTAATTGTTCTGATGGACTTTTCTCTATGGTACCTTGACTTTACGAATTTAAATACAGTCTTAGATTGACGATAAGGTCTTATCATTTTACAAGAGAAATGGTTAGATGCAACCGCAAGTTCTAAGCTAACAGTTTCTTTTCTCTCACTTTTCGTTCATGAAACTTTCTTTCGGCTTCTTGCTTCCTAGTCAAATTTGATTTTCGAAAATGTAAATCCAATTTCAATCGTTAGATCTGTCTTCTTAATAATTTTTATTGTTCTCTGTCCTTAATAGTTTTTTTTTCCGTCATATTTTCTAATACCCGGTAAACGCTTGCGTCTTAGTGGCTTCATTGCCTTGCTTGAGGGGAGATGTTTAAAAATAGATAGATAGAACTTACGTGCCGCCAAACTCCTTCAGAAATGTCTAAACAACTGATACAACTGATTTCTTTGCTAAAGTAGCTTCGAAGGAATGATTCATGTAGGTTTCAACGACGATCATACTTTTGCGACTGGCGCTAAATAATCTCAAACAAAGAACTTTTCTAGATAGAAGAATACTTATCATTTGAGAACTTTCAATAGCAGGAAAAACTAAAAGAGATAGCATTTGTATATCGAAACGAGAATAATAACATAATCAAGATGCTGGCTTCCTACACTACTTCAAACATAAGGCAAAGAAGGAAAGGCTTATCAATATTAGAAAGAATGATAACAACTACTTTATAATGATTTTTCTCATTAATCATTTTTCCATTCGCAACCTGAGGAGAAATTATCAAAATGGAAAACATCTTTTATTTCTTTTGTATTTTTAAAATTAAAGTGTCTTTCTGTTGGCATTTGTTGATTCAACTTATGCATGGATAATTATTTAAGATCATTTCAAAGAATCTTGCAGACGGATGATTTCAATAATGTAAACCGGTTGATTGTTATTAAATAAACTGAAAAGATACCTTAATCTAACTAAATCACTCTGTTGGTGCGGATATTTACTCTTGATTCGATCCTCTCTCTCTCTCTCTCTCCCTCTCTCTCTCTCTCTCTCTCACTCTCTCAGGTTTTGGAAAGTTTTTATGAACAAGATTTATCAGTACTAAAAAAAATTGTTAATGAAGCATAATTTGAGAATGAGTAAATATTCATTAGTAATAGGAAACTGATTAGCACATCTTGATTCTTTATTCAAATAATTTGTTCTACTCAGAAATTATATGAAATGTAAACGAATAAAAATTATAGTAATTTTGTTACTTCCGTGGTGAATTTTATTCTATTAAGTTTCTTTATTTTTTTAAAATACAATGAATCTTATTGCAATAAATTTGAAAAGAAAAGACTACATATTCAAATATGAGAGGTGATCAAAAATTATCAGGAAAATTCGGTTTGAAAATGAAACAGAACTACTTTAGCTTCTGTTTTTGAAACATGGTAATTCATGTGTAGCGATGGAACCATATTTTAAATTAGTAAATATATATATATATATACATATATATATATATATATATATATATATATATATATATATATATATATATGTTTGAATGCATTTTTTATCCGAGATCGTTTCATAGAATAAACGTTATTATTTTTTCTTAAACTGTGAAAATAAAAAATTAAAACACCAGAAATAACTTTTATGGCAATGAATATATACAGGGTGTATCAACATTTTTTACAAAATTTGGGGCGAGTTCCTCACACCAAAACAAAGTCAAAAGTCATATAAACATATGTCCGCAAATTCTTCGTCTTTGTGTTATTATATTTAAGGAAAGTTTACGGGAGATGACGTTGTGTTGCCATATAGACTAGGCTATTTCTGTCATTCGTGTACATTTGTGGCTAGAGTGTAATTCATTTTGTTAACTGGTAAGTATGATTTTTAGCTAAGGCCGCGCAAATGATAACGGATGCGAGGCTGGACGGCTGTATCAGATTGCGTTTTCGTACCGAAGGCAGCCGATTATCTGTGGGCCGCAGTTGAGCGAGAGACCAACAAAACTGCTTGTAACACTAAAGATGAGATAAAGGCAATGATTATGGTAGCTATCACCAATTTAACCAAGGAGACGGACCTGAAGAGTTGCAGGAGATTCCGGCGAATTTACTGAATAAATTTACTCTTTAGTATTTCAAGATATTTTTGTGTAATTTTTGCAAATACATCTCTTAAAACGAGAAGTCAGTATTAATTTCATCTTTGTGTAATTTAGATGACAATTTATCCATCGCAACATATATATATATATATATATATATATATATATTATCTGAAGATCGCTTGAGGCATGAAACTGTCAGTCAGCAAGCGGTGTGGATTCTATGGCTACTCTCGCTCTCTCTTTATATATATATATATATATATATATATATATATATATAAATTTTGATAAAATTGTCTATAAATTCTCGGTTACTTTATTTATTTACTGATTGATCCAAATTACTTTATATATATATATTACTCCCTTATTATTTAGAGTTAGTTTTGACAAATGGGAATTGAAAATGGAAAATTTTTCTTAAGGGAAAATTTCCTATATATATGTGTGTGTGTGTGTGTGTGTGTGTGTGTGTATCATGTATAAGCATCTCTCCATACATGCATACATGCCTACAAGCACAGAAATATATTCGTTAATGCTCCCACATTGATATAAAAATATATGTGTATATACACTTAAATATACAATATATATAGGTAGACTTTCCTGTTAGATGACAACTTGTGTCGTATCATGTCTGCCTTTCAGATATAAACAGAATCTATTTGTTGTACACTGTCTCACATACCGTCGAATGTGGCTTTTATATACACCTCGTTACCGGAACACCATTTCACATGTACGCCATTGAAACCATCCTTCCTGGTATCACTTTATTTCTGTGATGGAATTTAAAATGACGTTTAAGTCGTTCGATACACTTTTGAAAACTTACTTATAGACATATATACATACAATTATGTTGAATGCTTTTTGTCTTGAAATCTCGTTTCGTATGCCTTTGTTTCCGAAACGCATAAACAATGACCGTCTACGATGTTTTCAATATGCTAGACTGACACGTACTCCCTGAGTAAATATCTACAGAGATTTTAAAACAAAACTTAATGTTCGGCTACTTTCATTTATTTTCTCCTAGGGTGACTAGTAAATACCTGTCGTAGACACCTGCTCGGGCACAATTGTTTTTGTTCAAGAGGCAGAGAGCTCTGCTGTATTTTATAATGCAACTGTGCTGAGCTGACTCTAGTTAGAGTTTCTGGGAGAGGGCGTATAATCTGCCTTTTAATCAGCCCCAGTCACGATATCTTGTGACTACGTGCTAGCACAACCATTTACAGCAGCCGAGCAAATCTTAATTTCACTCACAAGGCTTGGGTTAACCCGTGGTGTAGTTTTCAGGAACTTTCTAATGTGCCGCACTCTGGGATTGCTTTCCTAGATCGATAACATCAACTAGATTGAAACCTGGGCAGCATGGTAAAAAAGCGAACTCGATCACGCACCCAGATGGTGTATTCCATATTAGTCATTTCATTATTTCGTCGCAATGGAAAAGCTTCATCACCTAAGGATATTAAGAACATATAAGAAACTACTTACCACGGCACACTCCATTAACCAACGACGACACAATATCTTAACTGTTAAATTTTCCAAAACAATTTAAATTAATCACAATTTCTAAGTGGCAAAAATATGTTAGTTTAAGTTTAGTTTAGTTAAGTTTAGTTAAGTTTAGTTAAGTTTAGGCGTTTTTGCTCTTCAGTTTGTAACTTAGCTATGGAATGTATGCTTATTGGCCCCTTTTATTTTTTGTTCCCATATTCTTTAGGTTGATTCCCCATCCCCTCTCTCACTTCGTTAGATGACTAGAACTGTCAGTTCTCTGGTGGGTGCTGGACACTTTTCGTTTTTCGAGTGTGTTTTTCGTAATTTTTGTTGTGTTTGAATGAGTGTGTGGTTGTGTGTGTGGCTGGTAGAATGACTGGTTTTTAATTTATCCAAGTCCACCATTAATTTCGTCCAGTTAACTGATATTTCTGCTACGATTAAGGATTGAGGTGGGATATTACACCATTTTTTTAAATTTTCTTGTACATATAGTATTATTCACATTGTAAATAAGCGTTGGGTATTCATTTTTAAAAGTTGTTATTTTATTCCACACTGCCACGGATAAATTGTACATATATGAACTAGTTAGGACTTCATAGAGACTTGAGGTATTATGGTGGTTGTGGTAAGAATGCTAAGTAAGAATGTGGTATTTTGGTGCAAGGAATATTGTATAATTTGCTTGGGTCAGTGAATGTGACTTGCTAAGTTTAAGATAAGGCAGATGTTGACCAACTTTGCTCATCCTCACTTAAGCCTTTGTGCAACATTTCTTGTATTTATACAAAAAATATCAAAATACTATTGCAGTGACTTGTCTAACTGAGTATTGAATACAACTATCACATTTGAAAGTTTCGAATTAAGTCTTGTGTCTTGCTATCACAGCAAGAAAGAATATTCCTTATATGAAAGAAGACCCTGCGAGCTGAGATGCTTAACAAATTCAGAGATGATTGAGCCTCTAATCAGTCATTTATGTGCCATGCGTGATACACGCTTAGACGATCATGTATCTTTCCATACATGACTGACGAGGTAGATTATTTTCCTGCAGTAGGTTGCCATTTCTTTCTACTGTAGACCAGTTGCCATCTAAGTCTATAGAACTCGGTCTGTCCTGCTATTTACCCATAGTTGGAGGGAGAAGAGGATTCATATCTTTCCCAAGGGTATTAGCACGTAAGTGAAAGTAATGGATTCGACTTACGTGCTAATAACATTAGGAAATGTATGAATCCTCTTCTTTTTCCCCACTCCAGCTCTAGTACATCACCAAAAAGTGGTAAAAGACTAATATGCCGATAGTGAGACGACGACGGTTCGCCTAAGTTCTTAAAGACTGGAGTTACAGAAGATGATTTCCAAAATACTTGTGATGCTCGAAAGGAGCTCGGAGCCGAAGTAAGAATAAATCATGTAAGGAAAGATGTTGATCTCATTTATTATTTGATTAAGAGACTGAGAAACCAAAAAATTGAAAGTGAATAACGGATACATCAGTAGCATTAGCTAAAGGAAAAAGTGATAGCTAACGAAAGTGGAATAACGAAAGTCGAAAGCACATGAAAGAATTACCTGGGGATTCAAAGAGACAATTCCCTTTCATTTGGAAGATTCTCTTGGATTAAACACCGAAGCTATGCATATATATCCTAGATTATTTACCAAAAATGGAAAGATTGACTGCAGAAGAGAATTCATTGGTAGCAATAGAAGAATTTTAAATAATTTTTCAAAGTGCAAATATATGTGGAGAATGTTTCAAAACAAAAGATTATACATTAAAAAAATTAGAACGAAATCCACGAATATTGAAGGAAGAAAGGTTAAATAGGTAGATTATTTTTTGTTTGCTCGTATTTCTTTTCATTGTATCTGCCATGGGAAAACTATGTTTTAAGAAAGACCAAAACAATTATCATCGTATATGGCAATAAAAACTGGCCCGAATGTGTATAAGAGTAAAGAATAATGTGGTCTTGGGTTTTCCCATTGGAAATCATCCAAGGAAACCTAACCATGCCCGGCACGGCACTACAAATATCCAGATATTATGTGCCTGTTGATCGGAGCATCCTCTCGAAATGCTACCAAAGACTTCGGACTTACAACTATTTGGATACAGTAACCAAGAAACTGCCAACTCGATCCAGTGCTCAGCCAGATCACCAAAAAGTTAAGACAGTTAAGTCATTATGGCAATGGAAAAAAGAACCGATAAAACATAACCTAACAGGAAACAAGGGATAGATCTATAAATCTGTTTATGAAACATACTGGCCGGGCGATAGACGAACCTATCTACTTCTATTGACCTGTTCACAGCACAGGTGGCTAGGCGCTTTTATCGAGATATCTTTACGAAGGTTGCCGAATAAGGCTCAGCACACCTTCCAAATCAAGGTGATTTCTAGATTATTAAAACTCCTCTCAATATTTTCTCAGGGGTTGAAATCAAAGAAATATTAGCATCACTTAATCAAGTTAAAAATTAATAAAAATTTACTCTTTCAATATACGTATACACACATAAACACAACGCGCACGAACGCGCGTGAACGTGCTCGCTTACATATATATATTTTACATTGGACATCAGAATGAAGATTTCGTCGCAAATGGACCACTTATTCTTACAATTTTCACAATTTTCTTCCACCTTTTCCAACCTGGAAAGGGAATTAAAGACCAGAGTAAGAGCAGAGTGATCAAACGTATAGTTAGCTTCAAATATTTCTATTAGGAAATTGACAATATGATATTATCAATTAAATTTTAAGAAGTGAAATTATCAGAATAAAGTCGATCGGGGATTTAAGTTTACCCTCACTACATAGGGATTATTCTTAGGCAACGCACGCCTTTCAGTGAAAGATAACTATGTTTGATTTTTCTTGCAGTATACCAAATTTACCCTATTGCTGGCCAAAAGCTAAGGGCTGTGGAGATAATAAAAGTCTTTCACTTATTGAAACGTTTTCTATACATGAAGTTGGCGATGTGCAACCCGGTGTTAATTTACCCTTGTACCGATTTCCCTTGGGTCTATTATTCTCACCAACTCTACCACAAAGTGATCAATAACGTTGTGGTCAGAGAGATGTTTAAGCCACTTCAGCTAATCTCGTTTGATGGTTATCACGTATCCAGTCTGGAGTAATAAAGCAGTTTGCATCCTGCAGGAGTAACAGTTCTTTTTAGAGGCTAGATTACTTCCCCAAGAAAAAAAATGAATCCATAAATACTGTTTTCTCTACACAAGTCCACTAGTAAGCCTCGGCGAGTAGATTATTCTTTTTTATGGATCGAATATTATCATCGTGCCGATTAATGAAAACACGAAGCTTATATTTTTCATATTTAACTTAACTTTTCATTGTCTTCGATTTCTGATTTCTTCAATTATCGTCAGGCAGTGTGTGTGCGCATGTGTGTGTGCGGTGATGTGCACCCTCCTCGAAAATGTGGGCGTGGCTTTCTCGTTTTTTTATGTTCGAGAGAATTTCCCATTTCCTTACTGGGGTGGGTGTTTATATAACTGCGTTTAATACAGTTCTTTCTCACGCTTGCAATTCCAGGTTCAGTTTTTCAGGTCAGTTGAATCTCTAGGAGACCAACATTACACCTGGCTCCATTGATCATCTGGTAAGATACTGAGAGCAAAGTATATTCTAGCATGGTTTGAGGTGAGACACATACTACACGGAAGAAGATATCGCATGAAAAGCGAACGTCGTCACACCCGAGATGCAGATGGCAAGATTGCCGCTTTAGATATGTATGGAATCAAGTGAGAAGCCTATATGCCCTGGAGAACCACACAGTCATAATAGTCAAGAAACTCGGTCAATATAGAATTAATATCATGACAATAAGCAAAGTGCGCCTACCAGACTTGTCACCGTTTCAAGAACGAAATACAAAATTGTTCTTGAAGATTTTATTGAATAAGAAGCGGAATCATTATAGTATGATTTAATACAAAATTTCGATTAAAGTTGGCATAATAGAAAAACAAGTAAAATACGTTAACTACTGACTAATGAAAACTATGAATATAATAATTTGCCAAAAATTGCTGGAAACTTTTAAATCAACCTAATAAGTAAAATTTGTGTGAGCTTACTCTGTATTTTGTTATTTACTAAGATATACGTTGTTATTTATTTAGCATGTGGCGCCCTTTGAGAATCGAGCACATTTCTTAGTAGTAATAACAATCAAACAGTCTAGCACGCTAGCCCTAAATTTACGCCCGGGGGGGGGGGCTATAAAAACACTCTCTATTGTTAAATACCAAACTAAGAAAATGATGTTACAATGTTCCTATAACCTTATACATAGGTTGTAAAAAATATTTTTGTATACCCCTCACAACGTTCCCGCAAAATTAACTTATAAAATTAACAAAAAATGGATAATAAATTTCAGAAAGATTAGAATGTGCATTCAACATTTAAATTAATCATTCTTAATGAAATAAATTTGGAAAAGAAATTTTATACTTTCATTGTAAAGTAGTGTTCTGATGTTAATTGACCAATTTCAACTACAGTACTTTACAAAGTTCCCATAACGGTCAGTTTGGAGTTAAGAAAATTGTTGATTTCAACATTACAGTAATGTCACCAAAATGTCACATATCCAAGGAGTTTACTACTCAATTGCTGTCAATCGCTTACAACGTTTGTATTAAGGCACTCGGAGGGGGTTTTACACGCAAGATAAATCGTCCTTGTTTTGATATTTGAAAATATAAATTTTAGAATTTCCTCATTCGTCAGGTTAGTTGAGAGGTAAAAAGATGGAAGTGTTTATAACAGTACGATGATTAGTGATATTGTATCGCCGACAAGTGTATATTGAAACAGTAATTTTTTATTAATTTTTAACTTGATTAAGTGATCTGATTTTGTGCTAATATTTCTTTGATTTCAACTCCTGAGATAATATTGAGAGGGGTTTTAATAATCTAGAAATCCCCTTAGTCTGGAAGGTGTCCCGAGCCTTATTCGACAACCTTCGTAAAGATGATATCTCGATAAAAGTGCCTAGCCACCTGTGATGTGAACAAGTGCAGTAAATTTGTTTAACAGTTGGTACCATACTTCTGTGACCTATCGCCAGAATAAGCTCAGCTTAGTGTTGACCATTCAAAATTGAACCTGTTTCATGGCTGAAGTACTTTTGCATTGCCGCACCACCGGTAGTAGTACTCAATATTCGAGCCTAGGTAAAAGATCAAAAATTCAAATCCCGGTTTATTAGGCAGGTAAAACCTAATTATTTCGAAGACTGGCATAAAACTATCTGGCTAAACAGTTCCTTATCCTGTTTTGGAGGATTTGCTGTATTATGCTAAGCTGTGTTTCCATAGAAAATATGCAGACATGATATGTTTGAGGAAGAGTAACGTAAAATATCTCAGAATCACTGTTTATTTTAATTACGATGATATAGATTTATTTATTCCTTAACGCAGTAAATTTATGATTGTATATATTCATTGGCAGCAGGAGCGTAAGGGATATAGAGAGCAAGTTCCAATTGCCAAAATGAACTGGATTCTTAGGAAGAGAAGTGTTAATTTAGGTGCCTCCACGAGATCGCTAAAAAATAGCATGATGAAAAAGATGTCAACTTGACGAAAACAAAATTTATCGTCTAAATGTTTATGTTATTATTAAGAGGAAAGATCAAAGTATTTTGGGGGTATTTTTTTACATTTTTTAATCGTTCCTAGCACATCCGAAAATTTCGTTAAAAATCTTGTTTTTTTTGAGTCATCAAAATTGACAGATTTCAACCATTTTTCCATTTTATAAAAAAAATGAAAATCTCACTTTGAAATTCTTTTAAATATCAATTATCATTTTTTCAAAACTTGTTTTAAGAAAATCAGAAATTATAATGTTTATTTAAAATATTTTGAACCAAGCTTAACTTAGATTATGCGCCGAAAAGAGGTAGTTTGAAAATAAATCAAAGCAAGTCATAAACTTTCGCGTCACTTGACAGGTGATGAATAACATATTGACGGATTTCGTGAGGATAATTTGTTCTACGGAAGGAGAAAAGTAAAATTATTTACATTTAAGTGAACAAATTATTTACATTTAAGTGAACGAATTATTTACCTCGTTATTTTTAAGGAAAACTTTCAGCGCTCTAATTTTTTTTGTATTTAGCTTTCACCTTTACACTTACGATGCTTTATGGAAAATATATTATAAAGAAATTAAAATAAGACTGTTAAGAGTGAGATTAAATTTCATATTTCATAAGAAACGTATCTAATTAATTTATAGGTACCTTTCTTATGAAATTTTATCAGAAGTGTACATAAAATATTATCATTTTATGTACATTTATTACATTTTACTGTGTTATTTGTATTTCCATTCATTTTATTATTAATTTTGATATTTCATTTATGGAAAAATGTCATAACTGAGATTGATATAAAAAGAAGATCATATAAATTTCATAAGATGATACTGATATGTGTAGGTACCCTTCTCAGTTGAAATTGAAAAATCAAATTAACTTCTCCACACGTGTTTCGCAAAAGTAAAGGCCTTAACAGCGGAGAACAATGCTTAACTCAAATAACGCCACTTATTTGTATTCTGGTTGGTCTTCCATACTTTATAATTACAGCCCGATTATAAACACAAAATTACATTTCTTAATTACTGCGGATCTTCTGATTAGTCAAAACGATATAATTGACAACGCGCTAAAAAAAGATATATCTTATAAGGACACATTGGAAACCCGATGCGGCTTTTAACTAATTTTATAATATTTTAACAACTTAAATGTAAAATCTATTATGATTAAAAAATAACAAATAAAATTGTATTAAAAATTCATTTTTCATCGAAATTTCTTTTCCTTTCAGAAAATATTGTTCATATTCATAAAAACAACTAAAAGCAAATAAAAGCATTTGAAATTAAATATCTTTGTTTTATTGAGTTTTGTATGTTACAATTCAGAGCTGATTTTCAGGTAGGCGGGGAGTCCAATTAAAAACAAAAAATAACATGATTTGCATTCCTCAAAGTCTTGTGCTTTTAACCATTGCAATCACTAAACCTGACGCGATCGAATTTCTAGCGTTTTCATAAAATTAGTTATGGGGTGGGGTAATAAAAAAATATTTCTGCCATGACTTTATTAAAAAAACATATTTATAATAATTTCCATCATCCGTGAATAGTTACTGAAAGTTTCATTAACATCCGACAATTATTTTTATTTTTGCAAGATTTTCCAAATTAATGTGTGTCATACAAAAAAAACGTGCTAAAAATTGTATATGCTATTTTACTAGTTCCGGTGATACAAAGAGAAACAAAATTTTTTTTAATCAAAATTTAGAATGTTCTGAAAAGAAGGAAAATTTTTTAAAAATAATTAAAATAAAATTTGATCTTTCTTCTTAATAATAACATAAGCATTTAGACGATAAAATTTTGTTTTTGTCAAGTTTGGCGTCTTTGTCATCTTGTTTTAGTGATCTCATGGAGGTACCTATGTTAATTTATACCCTATGTTGCGTATATTCCTTTAAGAGTTGAATATTTTTGAATACATGATAAATATATAATTGTGTACATGATAAATATATAATAATTTATATACTTTTAAAATAAAACTAAGAAACAATGACAAACTTCGCGTTTATTCAATAAATATGCCGACATGTCCAATTTTTATTTTGTTCAGATTTGACGCAGCATTCAGCAGAATTGTTTTAAAAAATAGGAAACAGAAGCGAAAATGAATACACGTATATAATGGGTCAGTAAAACTTTGCAAAAATAAATTTATGGAAACTACGAATTTTGAAATCAATGTGGATGTTATAAAAATAGTTTTATGTTTTATGTGTGCTTACGCTTTTGGAAACTCAGCATAATTAATATTTATTTATATTTATTTGTTTTCAGTTAATAGACGTAATTGGAAGGCTAAGAACAGAAATGCAAGATATGGATCATAAACAGTATACTTGAAATTTAAGCGGATTAATTCGACCATAAATGCAGAATATTTTGTACAGATCCTGAAAGATTTATTCCTATATTGACAAAGAGCGTTTATAAATTAAAGGAATGATGAATGAAAATAAAAATATTTCATTGTCTTCTAAGAGTTTTGTGACAAAATAAAACATACTTGGAAAAAATCGAATTAGAATAAAGTATGACATATTGAAAGTATAAGAACAAGTGAACATTTTCCTCTACCAGAACAAATTTATAAATTTATTTACCCCCTCTCTTATTCTGCTTATTTTATGACTGATGATAATATACAGGGTGCGATCGATGATTTGGCGTCTAAATTACACAGAGATGAAAATAACACTGACATCTCATTTTAACAGATATATTTACTAAAATTACACAAAAAATATATTGAAATACTAAAGAGTATATTTATTCAATAAAATCGCCATAGACTTCAACTGAAAGGGGCTTGCAGTCTGGGGAGTTGGTGGCCGTATATAAGTGGTGATGTGGTTGCAGAAATTATCTGACAGACATGACTGTGTTTTTAGTTTGTGTGGCATGGTGCAGAGTCCTGTTGCCAGACATAGGGTCTTCCAGCAGTCATCTTCTTGACCCAGGGCAGCACTATCTCCTCAAAGCACTTGATGTAGGCCTCCGTGCTGATTTTGAGGCTCTGTGGGAAAGATAAATCGTGGCATAAGGTTGCCATCACAAACAACTTCTTAATCACCATTGGACTCATCCGACTCTTTCCGAATCCTCTGCACTATCCTCAGATTGCTCTTAAATGAAATGTTTGCATTGGAGATTCTGGCGCCAATGCCAAACAGTACATGCCGTTTCCAAATTTCTGACGGAGAGAATTGCCTCATGGTACTCTTTTTCTCACAGACAGTGCCCAACTAATCCTACTATACTGTGCAGTCAGTCGATAAAATAAAAACAAACAAACAACGCGCAATGGCGACAGTTTATTCATCGCGAAAATATTGTAATACAATTATTGTTATACATTATTTTTATACATTATCTTCTTTTAGTTCAGGGACAGTATTCGAAAATTTATCGAAAACAGGGTATATTAATTTAATTTTATTGCAATAAAGAAAATTAAAGCAGCTGAAATCTTTAGTTTACATTAGAATTTTTTTAATTTGGTTTAAATGAGGAAACATTGGGTGTGAGAAATCCTACGAAAGGTGCTTTAAAGGCATACACTTCCTCATTTATTTGATTGTAAAACAAAGAATCTGTTTAATCAGCATAGTGAGATTATTCTCACGATAGGCCACTGATTCTGACTTCGGAATTTATCATCAAACACACTTCTAAAAATGGAGTCTGTCGTTATCTCTCTTTAAAACTTTTTTTTTATACTCTCGTTTATTATAAAAGCTCGTTCATTTTGTCTGTTCATTGTAGTCTCGGCTATCAGTAGACCATTTGATGTAAGTTACCTCATGTCTGTTCTAGACTTTGCTAAAATAATGCACAATCTCTGTATGCAGTTAATCTAAGTTAACCTCTCAGACGAATCTACAAAGAGTAAATTATTATGACTTCGTAAAATTAATAACTTCAAATAATATTATTTCTTTATTTTACAGATTGAGATAAACGTGGATGCATAAATAAGTTCGTAACTTAATCATGAATATTAATCTCATCGATCAAGTATTATAGAGTAGACATTTCAGATCAAATTCGATTAGTTGCCCATCAGGCTACAGACTTTTTAATTCAATTTCATATACCGTCCTTTCGGATTGGTAAAGAAAAGACGAAACCTGACTTACTGAACTTGGTCAAGGTGATAAAACTTGTTGCTTTTTAATCTGAAATAAAGAATTTTTTCTTGTATAGTTTTCATCTGCAGAGAGAAGACATGACGTTGTCAGTTTTCGTAACAGCCTTGAGTGTGTGACATTTAACAGTAGTTGATTTTAATATGAATATTTTGTCAAGTATCGTGTAGTATTCTCCTCCATTATCCTAAAATAGAGGGTTTTGATATTATTCTACTAATAATATTATGATATATATATATATATATATATATATATATATATATATATGTGTGTGTGTGTGTGTGTGTGTGTGTGTGTGTATATATATATATATATATACATATATATATATATATATATATATATATATATATATATACATATATATATATATATGTTTACATTGTCTATTAACATTCAGCTTAAATTATATAATAACAAGCATAATAGAAATAAAATTCATAAAAATTATGCCAATAGGAACAATGAAATAAAGAGAGAGAGAAACCGACACAGAGAGATAGAGATTGACAGAAGTGAAGAAGGAAACTGGAAAACACATTTGTAAATCAATTCACTTCAAGCAAGGCGATAATGTCATTAAGACGCAAGAGGAATAAAAGAGAATGAAAAGGACCTTAGAATGAACGGGAAACTCCATCCTAAACAGGAAACAAGTGATAAACCTCAAATGTTGTTCAAAAGACCGAGGAGGAATGTGAACTGGATGATAAGCTAACCTATCTGGTCGTATTGAATAAAAATACATGTAAATAAAGTTTCAGAGTTTAGGCAGAGACGCCAGAAGTAGAGTTGAAGTAGGCTTTAGAAGGAACCGAAAATCTAATCTTAAACAGATAAGAAGGGATAAACCTCTACACCTGTTCAAACAGCCGAGGATGAGTTTGAACCGGACAATAAAAGTCATATAACAATTCACAAATACTAAAGAAAAAAACATCTATGGAGAGCCATGATCGTTAACGTCCGGAATGGATATGGCTTGAAGATAATTCTAAAACTATTTTCTGCAAAATAAGGTTGTCTCTTTCCGTGTAAATCGAGTAAGATTATCTGAGTGTGTGCGTCCGATTGAAGGAGTAAGAGAGAGAGAGAGAGAGAGAGAGAGAGAGAGAGAGAGAGAGAGAGAGAGAGCAATAATCCTAATCAGATGAATGACCAATAAATTCTAAACAAATTCGCTAACGCTATTTAGTCAATTTAGAAAACGCTGACTACTGATATGTAGAATAAAATAAAGTCCATAAACATATATATTGAGCCTGAAAGTGTCTTTTGTAAATATGCTGGCATCATTATTTACATGTATATAGATTTTATAATATTTTTATAAACAGGGAAGCATTTCATATGAATGCCTGCAGTACCAATTCATAGAGACATACGCGTTAGTTTTATGTCTGGCACGAGGCCAAATTTATGTGTGGGTGTGTTTGTGTGGGGTGGTATTTAATTTAGTACGAGAATTCGATGGAATGTTAAATATATAAGACAGTTTGGTAAATTTTATTTTTGTTTGTGTATATCTGAACTTTATGTTTCAGGATTTTTGTCAGCCTTCTGTGAAGACTACTACCCTCAGACTGTTGAAATGTGAAATGGATACGCGCCCCAGAAAAATCAAGTTCATTTTAATTAGCTTATTCCTGAATAATTAGCAAAATAAAATTGATTTGAACTCAAATATGTTTTCCCGATTGATTAATTTATAAAACTTTCGTATTCACTTTTTGCTTCACTTCCTATTCTCTGCTGATTCCTGCTTTCTATCTCATAAAGAAAAATAAAACACTGGCCTAACGAAATATTGGAGTGAATGGAATGTTGATAAATGAAGACTCAAATCTCTTCCTATCATTTAATCGCCACCCCGTCACTTTATTACAATAGGCCAAAGACTGTGCATCTTTTCTGTTTCAAGATATTTTTGGGGAAAGGAGTTTTTTTTTATTCACAAGCACAAGGCAAAATCATGGAAAATATTAAGAGAAAGATCATGCAACATAAATCCAGAAGTGGGAAGGGCTTGTCTTAGAAAATTAGCATTAAAAATCCTGGTTTTTATCAGGGTTCGAATCTGTAGAATAGGTTATAGTTTAATGTTAGATCCAATTTAGTATTCATTGTTTGAAAAGATTTTACAAACTAAAGAAAAATAATTTTTAAAAGTCGAATTTCGTTTCTTATTAAAATTATATGCCAGTATTTATTGTTCTAAAAATACCAAAGCAATTGATATAAACCTTACATATTTCATTTCGGAAGAAGTTTAAATAAAGAGTGCAATTATTAATTGTTTGGCTAGAATAATTCTTGAAATGTTGTTAGGTTTCTAAAATATTAATCACTTAAATAATAATAATTAATCACCTTAATCGCTATAAACAATCCGATAAATGAATATAATATGAACATAATTAAAAAACGAGTATTTGCTCTGGATTGAATATATTCTATTCCGAGATTTAATGTGTATCCAGCAGATATATTATATGACATCACATCACGTCACAAGTCTTGTAACCCATTTGCCATGAATTCATATGGAGTGGTCTATAACTAAAGCAAAAGTGGACAAAATAACCTGAAGGTGTCCATCACACTTCAGGCTCATTTTGAATCTAGTTTTCTTACCCCTAGACTCGACGAGAGAACCCAGCCTACCCTGTTATTTTATAGACGGAAGGAGAAGAGACATATCCATGTTTTTCTAAGAGCATTTGTGTGAAAGGAAACACAACGAAACTCGGTTTGGTGGGACCAATAGCGCTTCATTATCTGAATACCAAAGTGTAAGTGAGGTAATAAATTTAGCACTCAGTAATAACATATTTCTCAAATGAATTTTGTTTGGATTTTATGCACAATAATCGTTAATACAACCGCCTTTCCAAGACACCTACCTGCCTTATCGATTACTAGCAGCATGGCCCGGCGTTGCCCGTGCTTGAGTAAAAAATCGTACGACTCATACAGCAATCGCTATCACTTGACTTAATATATTTTTGCCCTTCCTTGCCTTTAAAGGAATGCCCTTTGCCGTGCTGATGTTGCTACATGCCTTACTTCTTGCCTATCTCACACTGCGAATTTTTTCTAAGCTCTATACTAAACATTAAATCTGTTACGAAAAAGGAACTAAACAAAATGAACACAAAACGATCAGCTTTAAAAAAGGACTCGTAACTGGAAAAACCGAATGAAAAAGGAATGTTAACAACAAATGTCTTTTCACGCCCAACCTAGTTTCCTGAAATATTGAGACTGGTCATACTATTTGGGCGGGGTTGTTGTTGTCCTTGTTTTGTTAACCCGGTACTTTGGAAACCATACATTGATCCGATTTTAATTTCAAATAAAAAGAGTTCAAAAGTGTTTAACAACGCGAAGTCAACTGCACAGAGTCCAAAATGAAGTGAAAAGCTTAGATGTACTGGGCCGCGTAGTGCAGGCGAGACATTCAACTTAAAAACCCCAAAATCCGTATCACCTTTGAGTTAATCTTTCCTTTTTAACAAAGTTTGAGTCCCAAATAAAAAAAATCGGACTCCGGCATGACACAATGACGTAAATTGAAAAATCGGATCTGGGATGCGGCCTGGGAGAAAAAACAAATTTAAAGAAGTGGGAAATGGACTGTTGAGGGCATGGTCAACACGGAGGTTTGTAGCGATTTTTGAGTCACGACGGGGACACACGGCATTCTATGCAAGGCACCTCTAACTGGGCCGCGTAGGAATTTCTGGTTGAATTGTAAAGAACGCCCGAAATTTTAGAATGTAATCCGCCCAAATATCGGAGTACCAATTTTTTGAAAACCTGAGTCCAAATTGAAAATCTGTCTCCGTTACGAATTGACGTCGTAAATTTTGGAAGCTGAATCGACATTTGACGTTAATTGTAGCCTGGGGTGAAAAAGAAGTCAAAAACTCACAGCTGATGGCAGGGTCGAACCGGAGCTTTTTATCGATTTTTTGCTGCACGAAGGAGTCTCGCACGCATTTTTGAAAGGGCCGTAATCTGGTCGGGGTCATTCATTTCTGTACATATGGTATGGTGATGTGAGGAGAGACAATTAATGCTTGTAACTATACATTAATTGGCGATGAGTTCAATGTTTCAAAGTAATGCTGTAAATGCCTGTTATAATTTTGACCTCAATAATGTTTGGGTGTCCATCAGAATGACCATCCTGGTCCCATTACAGAGTTTCCCATGGACGCAGGTTTCTAAGCAGCTTTAAGTTCCAGAATGTGAGGAGGCAGACCAGCGGGGTGGAGGCTGTTTAAGAACTCCACTGGAAACTTCGCCATTTCAGCGTGGTCTGGAGATCTATCAATGGATTTGTAAACGTGCAACACCCCTGGCACAGTTTCAAGAAGCTGTCTATTAAGGGTTGTCACAGTGGCGTTTTGTGGGGCAGTTTTCGAAGCAGTTTTGTTACGAACGTTTTACCCGTTCCCCCAGGCGCTTCCATGAAGAAAATTGATCCAGTATCCTGCCTGGTGGATGCAAGAACCGTATAGTAAGTGGCCTTTTGGTCTATGAGAAGTTTTTGCTCATTTGTTGTGACATAAGCGTTGAGCTCCTCAACAGAGTAGGATGTCTCCCGCAGAATCTCAGGTGAGAGACTGGAGGAAGCGACACGATCTGGCGTTGGAAGCCCAATAGCGGCGAGAGATTTCCTCACCATTTCAACAAACAGGTTCTCAATGATTATAAGTGCCTTGTTGTAAATTTCATCGTTGAATGTAAGAGCCATTATTGGACACAGCAGTTGCGTTTCTCTGAGTATGTCTTCGGACAAAATGTCCTTGTATTTGTCCCAAAGTGATTTGGGATCACTGGGTTCGCACATTTGTAAGAATGTGTTGAAGAGGTGGCGCAAAGCAGAGGGCATTTTTAAAAGAGCTCCCTAAGCCATTGTGGCATCCCATTGGCTGTCGTCTTCCAAAAGGCATAGACGGAGGCATGCCTCACGAAAAGTGTCACATAAAACTCCATTAACTGTCCGTAAGTTATTGTAGCTCGTTGGACCACTAACTTCGTGCAAAAGGAGTCGCAAGTAAAAACATTCCTGTCGCGATGGGGGAACCGTGAATACCCTTCCGAGTGTGGCGTCTTTTTTTACGCCTGGATAGCCTTCGAAGTTAGCCCCGCACTTCCACCGGGCCCAGGTGTTCTTTTTTGTCCACACGTAGTATGAAGGCACGTCTGGGTACAGTAGAGACCTAGCAAACTCGTCCTGTCGACAAAGTTTGAAGAACGCTGTAAGCGTTGTGTCTTTGGTACACGCAGCCACATCCATTGCTGTATCCGCAGAAAAATAACGAAGTTCGTCGTTTTCTAGGTGCACAGGAAGCTGGACGATTGCTAGGAAGCGTGCGTGGATGGGGAAGCTGAATATGTGCCAAGGGCCCTCTCTGATGCTAATGACGCGCCCTGTAAGGAAGTCCTGGATTTCGTCTATGGAACCTTCCTGCCTAACACCAAACATTGCAGCATCAGTCCCTTTGCTGATGTACTTGCATACATACTTGATGGAGCGAACAGAATGGCAATATTCGACATTGATGTGCGCATTGAACGCTTTTGTTAGCAGGGGACTGTATGGCACTACCCATCTGTTATCCACATGGTGGCCCTTTACCACGGCTGTAAATCCTCCCGCAGCGGGACTCCTTCGTCGGTACAGTGGATAACCATCGCTCCCTGTAATGATTTTGCTCACGAAATCCCGTGGGTACTGCCGGGTGCATTTGCTGTCGCTGTTGTGACAGCTGGTGTAATTGTAAGGCGACCCGCAGGGACTATAAATCATGTTGGTTGTCACTATTTCGTACAATTCAGGGTCAGCCGACGGATCAGAAATTTCAGCAGAAATAAGATGATCGAATTCTGTGGCCTCAATCTTGTCGCACAGCCAAATTAGTATATGTGCGTGAGCCAGGCCGCGTTTCTGCCACTCAATAGTGTGCATGCGACAGCAAACAGCCCCCAAAACCTGGCCCTTTGTAATGACATCCATTAGCTTTCCCAACTTCAGATGGTAAACACGCACAATGAAGTCTGCACGGTCGTAGGCTGATTGCCCTGGCATAAGTTGTTTAGCAATTGCGTACCATTTTGGGTTACACGTGAAAGTTATGAATAGGCCTGGTCGGCCGTACTTACGAACGTATGTCATCACGTCTTGCATCCTCGCGTGCATGTATCGTGGACTGCCTGCGAACGTTGCAGGTAGTATGCACATCTTGCCTATATTGCGTGGATCAGCGTCATTTCGTAAAGCATCACGGAGGTGAATGTCAGAGACGCAGCGCAACTTGGTCTGATTCAATCTGATGTAACAGTCTTTCGGATTCCATCTTAGCAGCCATGTCTACTATGAATTGATGGAAAAGTTGCCGGCTTCGATGAAGATGATTGAATGCACCCTCATGTACCATCAATAGGTAGGCGTAGAAAGCCCTGCAAGACACTGTTTTTAAGGTGGGCCCATTTTGTAGAATGCCAACGTGGTACCCATCTTCTCCGTAAGGGAAGAGAAGTGGGTATTGCAGTGCATCGTAGGACCGGTGCGTTTCACTGATTTTACGGAGCCCACTGCCGCGCGAATCGATAACAATGTCACGTCTGTTGTACTGATCACCGCTGCGTTACGTGCGGTTTTCTCAGCAGTTAACTGTCTAATAGAAAAACTGAACTACGAAAAGGTAGAAATAGGTATGGAACGCTAAGATAGACTGGGCTGCACAGTGCAGCAGGCGGAGATAAAATGGGTAATGCAAACGTTTAAGTTCTAAGCAGTGAAGTACTGAGGTGTACTTGGCCGCGTAGTAAAGGCTTCTGTTCAACATGAAAACTGTAACGTGGAGGTAAAATAGGTTGGGCAAACGATTGAGTAAATAAGTAACTTGCGACAGCAGTTAACTGTCTAATAGCAAAACTGAACTACGAAAAGGTAGAAATAGATATGGAACGCTAAGATGGATTGGGCTGCGCAGTAGAGGCAGCACGCGGAGATAAAATGGGTAATGCAAACGTTTAAGCAAATAGGTAACATGCGGTAGCAGGAAGCTCTTAATTAATCCAAGGACAGATGCGTTAATGGCGACCAAATCAAGACGTGAGTGCAGATGCAGCCTCGCTGAAGGTATTTAAAGGGAGCGTGACTTGTCATTGATTGGTTTAGCCTGGACAATGGCCATGTCTTAGACCAATGAATGAGCTCACACAAAATGCACACGCGCATGATTTGGCAAGCGCAAGGCTTGGCCGTAAACGGAGTCAAGATGCCTGCTGCATATGCAGCGTGGCTCTAACGCACGTGATGCCGGCGATGAGAATGCAAGGAGCTGCAATGAAGCGTTTGCTCATTCGGTTTGTGCGACACCGAAAAGCCGCTAACCGTTTGCCGGCATTAGCTTTGAAATGGATTGGGAGGAAGCCCTGATGTTTTAGCGCAAAAACTCCTCTTCAGGTCTGGGATGCGGCCTGGGCTAGGGGAAAATGTTTAAAGAATTGGAAAATGGATTGCTGAGGGCGGAACCATTTTCACTCAGCACGTATGCGGTTTTTTTCAGTAAAGACGCGAATAAAGGAAGTGCTTATTTTGGTAAGATGCGACGATTAAAGCAAAAGTGTTGACAAATTCGAATCTGTCATTTGTGGCTCAAAGACCTGGTAGCAGGGATAAAAAAGCCGAATTTTAATGGTCCTGCACCCATTCCAGAATTTGAGGTCAAATGTTTTCTTCCACTCCACTGCACGCACTCACCTGATTCCTCCCGCGCATAGCGTGACCTTAAATTAATCTGCATTTAGGAAATGCCCAACCGGAAAAAAACATTTTTATGGGTTGACCGATTGTCGATTTGCACTCTGTTTGGGGGTGGGGAGCTCAGAGATGAAACTTCACATGGTGACTCCCAATGGCCGCCTTATAAATCCGGTCGGTTTTCGCTAAAAACCGACATGTGGTTCAGGCGCAATCTGGGCGTATCGGTTTTTGGGTTTTATCGATTTTCCGCGCTGTTTAGGGGTCCGTGGTCATGAAACTTCTGGACAACACTTCTAATGGTAGACTCTAAGAGGGCTTCAAATTTGGTTGAAATGTGATCATTCCTTCTGTAAGCAGATTTTTTCGATTATCGATTTTTTCGATTATCGATTTTTTCGGAACCTGAGTCCGAACTCAAAAACCGGGCTCCGTCATGTCCTTACGGCAGCCATTTGCAAACTTGTGGTGAAAACTGCATCGAAATCGGGTGGGAAATGCGGCCTGGCCGAGGTAACAACGCCCACGACAGACATACAGACAGACAGCATGAGATAGATAGATAGATAGATAGATAGATAGATAGATAGATAGATAGATTTCGACTAAACCAACCGACAAATGTTATCCGAATTTATATTGTCATATTTCTGATTTTTCTTGAAAATTAGCGGTTAAATCCTGCTTATTAACTAGGCTGGTATATTGATTTTAGGGAACTACTTTTATTTCAACTGCTGTTTTTTTTCAAAATAAGTTTAGCAGAATTCTGTAACCTTATCATATGCAGAATAATATGAACACAAGATTGATTTCTCATACATAAAATCATTATTTCTTCAATTACTATCGTCGAGAGGCTGTTTGGTTTTGTGGTTCTTTCCAAACATGGATTCTTTATTCTCCCGAGCATGTAAGAGACTATTTTCTTCCTGCCTCTTAGGTGGGTGCTTATTTACCTGACGTTCGGCGTGTTCCATGTTGACCTACTACGTGTGTACATGTTGCGAATAGCCACTGATCTCTAGTGAAGGCTCAGATTTGCGCCTGGCGTGTAGGAGGGTGTCTTTCACTGAATGCAAAGTCTTTTTGGTATCATCTGAGGTGAGACACATCGTAAAGTACCACGCATGCCCATCAACAAAACTTGATGAAGAAATAAACCTTCTGGCTTTCTTCAAGTTACTGAAACAAAAAATTCTATCTTCCTGATAAGAATGATATCAAATAGTGAAATAAAAACTAAAAAAAACAAAAAAACAAAAACAAAACAAAAACTGTGCATGTGTTTCGTAGAATACACAAAAGGAGTTAATAAAATGGAACACAAAAACCTTATTTGAGCTGCTAGGTGAGCTCTAATTATATGGAAAAGAGCTTAGAATAGTCCACAAATTCTACTGGAAACAAACTACCTGCATAAGAATAGGAATCGAGTTATGCAAGTACACAAAATAGAAAGAGGAGTGAGGCAACGATACTTTTGCACAGTGTATTTTAAGCTATACAACAAGACGAAGCTCAGAGAACTAGATGATCCGTTAGAAGATATTATTGGTGGTTATAGTCTTAACAATATAAGATACGCAGATAATACTTTGCTAATAGCGGAATCCTAGAAAATGGAGCGAAGGAAAGTGAAAGAAAAGACTAATCATAATATAAGAACACCGAATATATAGTTGTCAGTAAAAGAGGTATCCAAAGATGTAAGCCTCAAATTGGGGATATAAGAATAAATTAGGTGCATAAATTTAACTATCTATCTATACTGACAGACGACAGAGAATTTTACCGATCCGACAGATAATGGTAATTGCAATATTACCCGTTTCTGACAAGTAAATATTTGGCATTCTTTGATTGATATTTATAAATTCGTTCTCTTAAACCAATTTTTCAGGAAAATATGTTTCTTAAGTCCAGTAGTTGTTTCCAGTATCGATGTGCTCTTCCTTCCAAACTTTTTGTTTGAAGTAATGTGGAATGTTAACATCTTGATTATGTCATTATTTTCTCTTACATACTGTTAAAAGCACTTACACGTGAAGAGTTTTCGCAGCGATCATCCAAAGCTGCATGATCGTCGCCAAGTCCTACAGGCTTCATTTACTCAAAGTCATTTTTAACCAATGATCCGAGAAACTAGTTATATACAGCAGACATCTGTATATATCTATGAGATGAAGTATTGTAATTATTTACATTATTTACATTGTTCGGTCTGTTGTCTTCATCTTTATTGCCATGTTCACGCTTGTTCAAGTGATTGGAATTTTGAAATCAACCCTTTATTTCGTTGCGTGTACCATGCATCTTTCGAACGTCTCAGTTATCTCCCTTTAACTCCAAGTTTTTGTTCACCATTGAACTCACAACTCTTTTGTTCAAGTCACTGGATCTTACCAACATCACTGGAAAATCCGAAAACTTAAGGAATCAGTACACAATCAGGAATCAGGCCACAAAAATCTTCTAAGCCGGTCTAGCATAGAAATGAATACAATATAGGAGCCAGTAATACGCAGTGTTAGAAAAAAACAAAACAACAAAATTGCAATATGAGTTCTGGTAAAAAAAAATATTTACTGAGACATTAAGTTTATAAGTTAGCCAAAATTCATACACTGATGTCCTCCAGGGCACATGGCTCAGTGGATAAAATCATTGGCTGGATGCAGTGAAATGACCCAATATCTGACTAATAACAGAAACTTGGAGAGTTGAGTTAGAGTTGAGTAAACTGAAACATCCGGAAGAATTATGGCACGTGGAACTAGAACAGTCTACTCCGGTGGACGAAATAAAGGGTTCAGTTCAAAATTCCAATCACCTGAGAAAGGAAGAACATCGTGAACATGACAATAAAGACGAGGACAACATTCCGAGCAATGTAAATAATGTGAATACAGCTCGACTGTTTGTTTCTGAACAGATTTGGCGCTATGCATGGCATTCATATCAAAGTCTCGATCTGATGAAGCTATTTAAGAACACGGCTTTATTTTTCATGTAAATGTTTTGTTTTTTTAGCATCTTGCGGTGTTGGGAGAAACTAACCCTAGCGCAGCCTATTATATATTTAATTTTCTTATCTCCGATGCTAAATTTAGAACTAATCTATACACTGATGTATTTGAAGTGTTTAGTATTTACTAATTCTAAATCCTCAATTTTTATGATAGATGGTAGTTGTCTACTTTCATTCAAATTCCAGATCCTAGTTTTTGTTTTGGAAATGTTTTTCTTGAAATAAAGAAAAAAGTGAACTGCTATGTCATATCTACCTTGCAGCGAGTACCGGAAGATGAAGAACAAGCTTAAAACAAGAGATGTGTCTCTACAGACATATGCAGAGAATATCATGGTCAGATCATGTGAACTACAAGGAAGTTCTAAGGAAAATAGCAACTAGAAAGAAATATGCTTAAAACCAGAAAGAGGTAGCGGAACTTTCTGAAACGTTTTATGAGGAATGAGGGGTTCGAAAATTTAACACAGGACATAACGAAGGAATTGATCGATGGAATTTCACGGCTTAGCAAATCTTGTGGGTTATTTAATAAAGATATTTAATAAAGCTGTGGAGAAGATATAGGTCCATATGTTTGCCAAAGGTATTTGCTCGTGAGTGAATGTAACGAATCCGACTAGAATTTAAACAAGGCTCTCTTATTTCTAATCATGTTCCACTGCACCACCTGTGCATCCACTATTGATGGAAAGAATGGTAGCACGGACAGAATAACTTACTTAATAGGTTTTGTTAAATGGATGGCAGAGCGATGAATAAAGAGGGATGGTAAACGGTTGAACATTGAGTATAACAACAAAGATCAAGAAGTTGTAGAGAGCCATAGCCCTCGACAGCTTAAAAGCGCACGACGCATGAAAGAAGAATATTTACTGATATGCCGGCATATTGAGAATATATTAATGAGTCTGTTTTGTTGAACAAATGCAAGAATGCACAGGTACGCATTTAGGAAGAGCATAATACATCTTCCGAACCCTGCACTATATGCGTGCGTCCATCTCAGTATACTCCACGATATATTTGATATATATATCTGCCATCTAAAATGGATTGGTGAATTAAAAAAATGTACAAACAGAAAAACAAAACAGTCTGATGGAGATACAAAATTTACCGAAGCCAAAAATTAAAGGGCAACTAGTGTTGAAACAATCTTTGTCTACCGATTATGTGAACATTGCTCTAAAAGAATAATTCAAAAACAATTATTCGAAAACCTTTATTCAAATTGTAAATTGTTTGAATGAAGTTACTCAAAAGAACAATTATACTAAATAATAATTATTCGAAATGCAACATTCTTTATTGCACTAAAATGTAAAAGTTAAAAGAGGAAATAAACAAGTGATAATTATTCAAAATACAAATATCATTAATAAAACACTTTAGTAAGAAACATTCTTATAACTTTGAGTTATACGATATTGCACTCAAATAGTTAACTACTGAAGAGTAATCGTTAAAGGATGCCACTTGAATTTTGCCACATTTTCAAATATGAATTTTTTGCAGGTCCTGTTCTCTTTTAAGAGCGTCTAAGAATTTCCATATTGTGAGATGATCGGATGTCATTTGTTGCAAAAAGCCCTATGTTATCCTTCAAGGGCGTTATTAGTTCTAGGTAAATCAGCAATGACTCTCTCAAAGCAAAACCACATACTTATTTCAAACATAGGTATTTCGAATAATTATCATTTAATATAATTGTCTTTTGCATTAATTTCCATTCAAACAATTTACAATTCGAATAAATGTTTTTCGAATAATTGTTTTGCTGTATGAGGTCACTAAAAATGCTTTGAGAAGACGTAATGAAGAGTGATTCACAGATGATTCTTTACTTTGTAAGTCAGCCCTATTTTTAAAAGTGTGGGCCCGTTGGTAAAAAGAAACATTATGTGATTCTTTGTTAAATCTGATAAACGCTTATTTGTGGAACACGAAAGAAATCCCTCCTACAGAAATGTTTCTTTTCTTCATCATTTAGTCGCCTACTTCAAATGCCAGATCAGAGAGAGGATGTCTTTGAAGTATTTTAGCAATAATTGATAGTTGCTTCGCGTCAATGGGGCTTAGTCAGAATTGAATCTCAAAGTAACTAGTTTAGCATTAGAATCTTGTCAGATCCAGCCCAGTAAAAATAGTGATTGGTGATTTTAACTTAGCTAGTAAATGAAACAACACATTGCAATTTGACACCGATAATAAATCCTGGGAGGGTCTCCAGTTACCTTAGGATGGCGTCAATGTAGGGGCTGAATAGATCTGGGGAGATGACGCATCCTTATTTCACGCCTCTTTCTCTTTGTATAACTACCCAATTTATTTTCTATCCGTAATCTCCATACAGGTGAGGAAAAAACTAGAGGCAGCAGAAATTTAGTTCTACAGAAGGATACTGAAAATTTCATAGACAGCAGTGAAAAGAACAATTATATTCAGAAACAAGTAAAGACAAATAGAATTCTTGGACACAAAATGAGGAAGGTGGGTTTATTGAACTTAACCCCTACAGAATGTTACGAGCAAAAGAGATAGGGGAAAGCAGTAAACCACTTGCTTGATGAGCTTATGTGAATAGATGGCGGAACGGGGGAAGGGGGGGCCTTAGCAAAGAGAGAAAAGTACGACACGGTATAGGAAGTTGCAGAGAGCCATATCTCCTATGTCCTGACATGACGCGGTGCATAGAAGGAGGGAATCTATGCTCATTTGTATTTTATCTTTTTATTTGATCGCTTTTCCGTTTTAGTTTTTGTTTTTTACTTTCCCGTTCCCATCTCATTAGGCAACAAAAGATAAAGGATCAACGGTGATGTGGGAATGAGAATGTTTATTTTCATTTTTTAAATCATTTTCTCACATCTTATTTCGACGATTAACTTGTTTAATTTGCTATAATTAGATTGGTGTAGCGAGGTTCCCATGCTAACACATCCTTTTTCTGTAAATATTTCGAAGCATTTTAAATAATTTTGAAATCATAGTATTTTTTTTTTTGTGAAATATAGGTATGTAGTTTTATTACTCTCCCATATGGAAATGGTAAATATCGATATTAGAATTTCCTAATAAATTATTTTGTTAGGAAGCATTGGCGTCGAGTAATGCCTCCTATTAAATAAAAGGAGTATACCTCATTATTTAAGAATAAGGAATTACACCCCTTCTTAATGTAAGTGCTGTGTTACTTCAGAGCATGAACGTTCATCGCTCTCCACAACTTCTAATCGTTTTTAGCTCTGAACAGTCTTTGTGCCCTGTTCTGAAATTCATTTGCAAAAGCTCGTTAGTTAGTGTTTCCATCTGCCTATCTTGCTTTCAATGTGTCATGTGAGTGCTAAATTCTCCAAGCTCTCTTTCCTCATTATGTATGCCAATAATTTCAACTGTTTCTTTTTTATTCTATCATGAGTTTGTTTTTGGTATACATTTTCCTTAAAATTTATTGCTCACATGCTCTGTCCATGGTATTCTCAAAATTCTTCTAGAGAAGCACAAATTTGTTGCCTCAAGTCATCTGTAACGAAATTGTACAAAATTCACATAGGAGATTGATATTACATAGCTGTTCAGCACTCTATTATTCATAATAACTTCTAAATAGTTTGTTTAGCTTTTGGTAGACATCATTCGGATTTTCTTTATTTTAACATATCTAATTTCAAGTTCACATATCAGGCTACTCATCTTGTTAACAATACATACATTCTATCGTATTACAATTGATGGTTAGCAGTTTCTTCACACTTTCCACAATTAGGTTGTTTTGCGGTTCATGCAGTTTTCTTTCTGCGTCTACCATCAATTCGATGTCACCTGCGTATTTTATGTTGCTAATAAATTTAAGTAGGAATATTAGTTCTTTTAATCGCTTGGCTGAAAATGTCAAATAAATCCTGTGATTCATTCTTACACTACTTACAGTTTTTTTCTTACGTACCTAATTTTCTGCACTTATTCAGGTGATTTGTTCACAAGTTTTCGTGATCAAACCACATAACAAATAAATATATAGTTAGATGTTCTTTTACATTTGAGAAGAGATACATAAATAGTAATTTGACAGTATTGTAGAGAATTATGAAGAAAAACAACTGGAAATTGTTACTTCTAAGATATTCATATTAATACGACGTAATGTATAGTTGTTAGCAGAATAGGTGGAAATAATAGTAACTGCTTGTAAAGAAATATAAAGTGAAATTTCTTGACGAATTTAGAATCTACGCAGAAAATATGGATAATGCTCACTGAAAATGTCTGTGGGGAATTTTCAGAATATAATTTTGGTTATTTACTGAATTTAGCCCAGTCTAGTACAAATTAATCTTTTGAGAATTAAACGCAGTTCGCTTGCAAATTGCTATGCAAGACGAGCTTCTAAGGCGTAGCTTGAAAACTGTTAATTTTCCTTTTTTTAATAATGTTCAATCTATACAGTTCTCGGGAGGCACTCAAAGTAGAGGAGTACAGAATGTAGTTTGCTATATGAACGTACATAGAGAAAGTAACAAGTGAAGAATATGGAGGATAGATAACGATTGGCCTCAGACTTAAGAGGTTAAGATTGAAGTTCGCCGTGAAACATCCACGCAGAAAACTGTTCCAGAATGTTGCGGTTATTGAGAAGAAGCATTTTGAGTGGAACCACTTTCTTACTAATGAAATACGTATGAAGTAAGGGTAATTCAACCCTGTGGACCTAAGAAAGCGGTTCATGGCTGCAGAAATATGAGCTTGTCTCACTAAAGAATGCTCGTCGGAACATTAGTCATAGAAGTAGCAATAAACTTGCAATATTGCACATATAGGAAAAGGTTTGCAGGATGGAAAATAAGTATTTCCCCGCGAGGTTCGAATAAAGCACCTTGAAATCTGTCCATACTGGAAAGTGGGCAATGGACAGCTCCCACCCCGATACAAGAATCAAATCAAATCAAGAGTAGAGTATTAGTGTTCCAGCAGTAGTACTCCATTTTCGGGTTGATCAGGCTCAACATGACAGAAGGTGTCTGCTATTTTCTAAGTAAGTTTTTAAGCTTAGCTCAAACTGGTAAGGAACAACACTATTAAGTGAATATTGAACATGTTTCAGAGCCAAAATTACTAACCTCTGAGTTGCAGAGCTGCTAAGAGTTTACGGGTTATTCTGAATTCTGTTTCACTAAATGAAACAGCTTAAAAGTAAACAACACTGTTTTCTGCACAGCTTTATATCTAAGGGATAAGCATTACGGCTTTCGTTCGTCTAGGTCAACTTCTGATGTTTTTAATACTTGGTGCTAAAAGAGTCTGTCAAGCTTTAGATAAAAATGATGTAGTTCGGGCATTTGCTTTGGATATCTCGAAGGCATTTGACAGGATTTGATCTCCTCAAATTGTAAAATTAAAACCGATTCTGCCTTTCTTAACAAATCGCGAAATGAAAGTTATCTTGAACAACCACTCTTCGATCTATTTGAATTAATGTAGGTGCTCCCGATGCCATCAGTTCTCAGCTCTGTATCTGTGCTGACATCGCTACTCATACCTGACATAAAGTAAGCCCAATTGGTTTGATAAGGTCAAACTGGAAGCTGGTCGAAAAAATAACTTGCAATTTATTAACTGGGACAAGGAATGGCTTGTTAATTTTAACACCTCCAAAACGAAATTGCTCTCTTTTAATCGTCTGAGAGAACACTTTTTACCTGTTATCGGTTTTGCTGACGCTACCCTCCATTGCGACTTCTTGAACTAACATTTTACGCTGATATTAAGTGTAAAGTGTATATTGAATCAATTGTTAAATCTGCAGCTGGGAAAGTTGGTTCACTGTGTTGAGCTGGATAATTTTTCTCGTCAGAATCTATCTTTATAAGTCTAATATTCATCCTTGCGTTAAACATTGCTGCCACATCTGGTAAGGTTCTCCTGCTATTTATTAAGAGATTCTTGACAAAATTGAAATAAGCTGTTATTGGTCTTGTCTGGCATCTCGGCTTCATTCACTTTCCAATCGCCGTAATGTTGCTTCACTGTGTCTTATCTATAAAGACTTTCATGATAATTTTTCTGATGAACTTTCCTATATGATACCTAGACTTTATGAATAAAAGCACAGTACTAGATCCGAAACAAGGTCCCATCGTTTTATAGTTCAAATGGATAAATGTAAGAGTAATCTCTCTATTAACAGTTTTGTTTTCTCCCACTGATCACTTGTGAGACTCTCTTCCTGCTTCTTGCTTCCCTGTCACTGTGATCTCCCCAAATTTAAATGTAATGCCAATCGTTATCTTCTTAATACTTGCTCTTTTATTATCTTCTCTCATTAGTATATTTATAATCATATTCTCTAACATTAAGTAACTCCTTACATCTTAGTGGCTTTATTGCTTTGCTTGAGGGGAAATGATTAAAAAAAAGTATATGTGGTCTTTCAGAACTGTGATGTAAGTCGTCGCATCCACACGGACCTTCTAGGAGAGACACAGATCTGAACACATGCAATGTCATAAGCCAATGAAGGAAACGTAGAATAAATTGCTTTTGTTGATGAAGGTAAACGTGATATCATTCAGAAGTCATGGCTTAACTATTAGTATACTCATCACTTAGAACATCTTAACGGTACTATTTGTATAAATTGCTCCCTCACAACAGCGTTGATATTATGAGGAAATCCCCTCCGTTACAAATCGACCATGGTAAAATTCGAACATGGTTCTCATAGTCAGAATGTGAAGTTTCTAAACATTCGACCAAGCGCCTATCTTAACCACATATTAACTGGAATTTTAAACTTTTAAATGAAATTTAAAAAAAATATCTGTTTGGATATATTGTCTAGTCAGTTTCATTGTATTAATTTTTCCAGTTATATATAATTTTCTCCCTTATTCTTTCTCTCACTCTCTATCACTATCACTCTGTATATATATATATATATATATATATATATATATATATATATATATATATATATATATATATATGTGTGTGTGTGTGTATGTGTGTGTGTGTGTGTGTGTGTGCATAGGGATTGCTGAAATGGCTTCGGGCCGATTTGAGGTAATCCATTAAGTGTATTTATTTTGCTCAACGAATAATGCAGCTTAAACAATTTTTCCTTACAATTTTCAAATGATATCAACTTCTGAATTTGGAACTATGCAAGACTAAAGTAAACTGATATTATTTATAACCCCTTTCAATAGCAATTTCAGAACTCCACATCCGTTTACGCTCCCTAAAATGTCGACCTAGAATAAATGTGTTGCCGAATAAGATAAAAAAGAAATGAACAAAATATTTTAATGTTTTAAGAAAGTATGTAAATATTTTGACGGCGTTTGCACACAAATCGAAATTGTTACATTTGGCGAAATCTTTATACAAAGTGGGATGACAAAGGTTGATGCAAATATTTCCCTATTATATTGGAACAAAATTAGAGAAAAATTGAAAAGTGCCATTAGAATTTATATCGATGTTTATTACTTTTGTAATCAATCAACTGAAATACGCTGTTTCCGTGCTTTAAAATTCTGAAGTTAGGAAAAAGAGTTCTCCGTGAAAATCGTTCTTCATTTAAATCCTCGTCTTTCTCTTCTGGCTCGGTGAAATGAAACGCTGTTTTTTTTGTTAATATTTCCACTAAAAAAGAAATTCTTCTTTTCCTACTTCCTTTACTTGCCTTGTCCTTTCAGGATATAAGTTCTCATTGCTTTCTACAAATTCATGCCTTTTGTTGCTCTCAGTATTTTAAAATCTTTGCCACCCCACTTTGTATTTTTCACCCATCCATTTATGCAAACACATTAACCAGGTTACTTGCTGTTTTCCCCCGCTTCTCTTCCCTTTTTTCTTCTTTTAGTTCCAATTAAAACTTCCTTCTGGTTCCTTCTACATCTGAAAGGATATTTTCGGCAGTCACTTGCATATACGAGATGAGATATTGTATTAAAGTTCACCGCCCTTTTTTGTTTCTAACTTAGACTGAAGCTACGGAAACTAAAGAAGCTTATAGCAGGACCCAAATTGCAATACAACAGACTCTTGAAAGACTCGAACCTGAAGGAGAAATATAAGGACAGTGTGAAAAGAAGATACGAGAGGAAAAATGGAAACAGAAAGTCGAAGTCGGACGCAAAAAGAGAAGCTTTAGTGACATCAGCAAACGAGATCATCCCAAAGGAAAATAGACGAAGAAGAAAAAACGAATGGATGGCAAATGAGATTTTTGACATATGGCAAAGCAGACAAAAACAATGCCAAGATACAGAACTGAATACAAAAACAAAAAAAATACACAAAGAAATACGGAACAAAGTCAGGCTAAAGAGGAATGATCAACATAAAATGTACAGAAATAGAAGGAATGATTGTCACAGATAAAGGAGATATGCATTAAAATAAGAGAACTAAGAGGACAAAAGGCATGCTCATCAAGAGGCTGCATAAAATCCAATAACAGAACGCTGGTATTAGAGAAAGAAAAATACTTCAGAGGTGGAACGAATATATCGGATAACTCTTTCACAACGAAAGAGAACAACCAGAAATACACAGAATTACCGACAGACCGAAAATATTGAAAACCGCAGTAGAAGCAGCACTAGCCAAATTGAACGAAAAGAAAGCGACAGTGTCAGAGGGAATTGTAATAGAGATGCTAGCAGCCTTAGATGATTTCGTCATAGACAAGATCACAGAAATAATAAATGAAATCTACAACAGTGGTGATATACCAAAAGACCATTTTCATAGCAGTGCCTAAGAAACCAAGCGCAAACGAATGTGAACTCAACAGGACAATCAGCCTAATGAACCACATAACAAAAGTCATCATCCTAATTTTGATGAATAGTGCGCGCAGCGGAATCAGACCGACGATAGATAAAAAACAATGCAGGTTCGTCAAAGTCACTGGAACAAGGAACTCAATATTTATGCTCAGAATTTATCAGAAAGAGCAATGCACTTGCAGGAGGACCTGTACATGTGTTTAATAGCTTACGCAAAGTCCTTCGCTACAAAAATCTATTAGAACTACTCAGCATATCCGAGAAATTATTCAACATATTCGAGAAAGATATTAGATTGATCAAGAATCTGTGCTGGCAGCAAACGGCCTACATACGGATAAAAAAATGGGTTCAGCAGATATACTAAAATAGAAAGGGGTATAAGGCAATGATGTGTCTTCTCACCGGATTTATTCAACCTCTACAGCGAGACAATTCTGAGAGCATTAGAAGTCCTACCAGGATTCATTATTGGCGGTCACAATCTTCACAATATAAGACGTGCAGATGATGTATTGATAAATGACATGGAACTGAAAATAAAAAAAATCTGTACACAAATTTAATGTGGATGAAGTAGCGATTAAATCACTTCCTAAACATTTTCGCATTAATGAATCGTTTTCTCTTTTAATTAGAATAGCATTTTTTATATTAGTCTCGTTACAGTGAACAACTAATGCGTTTAATGTATTGTTTTGTAAAATATCACTTTTGAGTTCATATAATCTTTTATTTAAACTTGAGTTTCTCCGATATATTATTTGTGGCATTCATTACAGGTGATAGAGTAAACTCCACCGTCATGTTATTTTTATTATTGTATTGTCTTGTATTGATTAAGTATTATATTTTAAATTTAGTTGCGCGTGACAAATTCTATATTGAGTTCAGATAAATTATTTTCAATTGTAGTTGTGATTGAGTTAGTAGGTAGATCAGTATATTTTTGATTCGTTGGGTTTGTCAGGACGGACCGTTTGTCTATTTTGAAATATTTTATTGACTTTTGTTTCGCATTGAATATGGGCTTTAATGTATTTTCAATATTTTTCTCTTCTTCATATAATTATTGAGGGGTGCCAATTCTGAGGGATCTTACTTAGAATCCGATAATTATTCCGGATTTTATTTTGTTGTTATGATGGGAATAGAAATTTATTAAATCATTTTTATTAGTTGATATTCGGGTGACACCAAGTTTTAAACTACTGTGGCATGCTATCTAGGAAAGGCAATGTATTTTTTTCTTCCATGTCGTATGTAAATTTTATTTTATGTTCGACTTTGTTTAGTTTATCTACAAGATCAGATAAATCATTATCTCGAGTATATATTGATAAAGCATCATCAGTATATCGGAAGTATGGTGATTGTTTAGATAAAATATTTTGGAAAGGATCAGATTTAAGATTTAAGATGTTCGAAGAAAATACAAACAAATTCTTCACTAAGAGACAATATCATTGGTTATCCACATATTTACTTATAAAAGTTATTTTAAAATTTGAGATGGCATTTATTGATTACGAGACGGCAGATTTTGATTATTGACAGGAGAGGTTTATTTTTGATGGTGTTAGATGCGTTTTTAAGAGATTTAAGCATTTTTCAACATCAACAAATTGAGACCGATGAGACCTAAAGGACGAAACGCGCCACGCAAAAAACGTTTTCTACTTTGTTATACATCTTTCCCCAAAAGTAGTTCTTGATATATACATCGATATCCCTTTATATATATATATATATATATATATATATATATATATATATATATATATATATAGTAAATTTAAAAGTATATTTTTTCAATACGGTAAATATTTTAATACTAAATTTTAAATATACTAAAGTTCAAACAATATATATACATACATACATAGATACATACATACATACATATATATATATATATATATATATATATATATATATATATATATATATATTGTTTAAAATATGCAATATTTCTGGGTGGGTCCAGAGAATTTATTGTTATAGAACTTCTCAATTATCTCATTATTTTCACTTCGAGTTAATGTACTATCAATTTTAGTTGTTGCTACCGTTAAAAATGCTTTTTCTTATTTGTTTCAATTCTTCGTTTGTGTTGAAACTTGACTAATGCATGGAATAATAATGCAACACAAAATGTACTTACAACAAAATGTATTGAAACAAGAAAGTGTACACAATATTTACATATAGTCTTTTGTATATTCCTGGTAAGACCGTTCCTGGAGAATGTGTTGACTGAGTCGCAGTCGGGCAGAGTCTCTGGTTGAATCTCTTGATTCCTCCCTCTCTTCCCGGTACCAACCATATTTATATGGTCGGTACACCACTATGCAAATTAGGTGGATCCTACCACAACAGTTTGTGATTCTGTAGCAAGGTTCACGAGGCTCGAAGAAAGATAGTCCTTGATAAAATCTTCGTGCTTCCTTCGATGGAAGCGTTGTTCAATCATTGATCTGAGAAAACTTTTGTTCACAATTGACAATTTAGACATTTATAAGCGGGTTAGGTGCCAGGAAATAGTTGTAAAAAGGTAACTTGTTTGTTAGGGAAGTGTATTTTATATTTCTGGTTTCTGGTGGTTCGAGTTGGAACAGAAATCAAATTTTCCCAGGAAATTTAATTGTAAAAAACATCTGTTGTTCAAAGGACTGTAGATTTTGACAGGTCACAACATTGTGTTGCTTATGTTCGCCTAAAAAGCTTATGAGACGAATATGTAAGGTTGTTATTTTGAATGCAGATGGCTTTGAAGATTGGCAATATTTAAAGTTTGGATAAATTAAAAACAAACCAGAGTAAATGACCCCTTTTGACCCCTCTTGTAATCACGCAATGGTGAGAAAACCCGTGCGTTGAATGGTCTTCATATATACTGCATTTTGGCGAACGGAAGCAGAGAGAAAAACCGGGAAAATCGAGGATTAATAAATCGTAAATTGGCTGATCAACACAAACGCAGTTCACAAACGCATGAAATTAACTCGATGTTCAATTCTCTGATAAAAGTTTGAGAATACATACTTTGGTTTCAAGTTGCTACTCCTCCAGAAATGTTAAGCTATATCAAACGTTTGTAAATATTTTATCTTTATTTACTATTATTAAAACTATAATTTTCAACCAAGATCAGGTCTTGTTCTTCTTCCGACAAGAGCACGACTTTCTTTTCTTCAGTCCAGCTGTCAAATAAAATTCCACGACTGACTGAATCAAAGGGAATGACAACCTTACCTTTTCTTGCCAGTAAGAAACACAGCACTAACCAGCAACTCTAGACGATCGACGACCTAACTGACACCAACTCTTTTGCCAGTTTAAAACAGTATATAACAAACCTGACACCACAGCCATACCCCACGGTGAAGATATCTATGAGAGATAGGGTCCAAATTGTATTCTCCTTGATAAAAGGGGGTAACATTATATGAGTCAGGTTTTAAGTTATTATTCCGATTTTGTAGCATCTTGCGATGTTGATCAAGATTAACCTTTCCCCATGTACAATTTCCTTATCTTCTATACTAAATTTGCTATGAGTAATCTATATACAGACGTATTTGAAGAGTTTAGTATTTATTCATTTCTCATTATGAATTCTTTTTATGCATTCATTCTATGTACCATTCCTGCCTTCTTTCCAATTCCCAATCATAGTTTCTGCATCAATACATAAGGTTTACGAGACAACCTCAGTCAGTCTAGGACCTAAAATACATATATTAGCTCGATATGATCTGAAATTGTCACTGTAGACATTCAATTTATGATATAGACTGAACGCTGGTCAACCGACACGCACTCCTAAGTCGTGTAACACCGTTCTGTTGTATTTACTGTTCAATACACTATTTATCTGCAACCTCTTGTTTTGTTATTTCTTAACCCTTACTTGGTCACAACAATTTTTATGTTCAATATTCATCAGTGAAATAAGTGGATTGACACGAAAAGATATTATATCGAAATCTCTTTTAGAATGTGTATTTTCATCGTCAGTCTATAGACATTGATGTATCTCCGTATTTTTGTTTCACTCCTATTTCTATATGTCAGGGAGTTTGCTCTATAAAAATTGTATACGAGCAGCATGTAATTAACGCTATTTAGTTTTCTTTAAAAAAAAACAACAATTTGTTTATACAGTAAGTATTTTTATTTCAACTGGAACTTTAGTGACTCAACGGGTCACGGGTAGTAAAATACTAAAAATCTGTGAATCGGGCGTACGTCGGCCGTCGGGGGCATAATGATTTAAGTTTCTTTCCATCTCTCTCTTTTCATCCCTCTCTTTCAACCTCTCTCTTTCCACTTCTCTGTCTTTCCGCCTCTCTCCAACTCTCCCTCTTTCCACCTCTCTGTGATTGCGTGCATGCTTGTTTATAATTCAGCATTATTTAAAAATCTATTTTAAATAATTAAAAAAAAAATTGTCATATTTAAAAATATTTTCAAGTGAATATAATTTAAAAATAACTTTTGGCGTATTAAAAATATTTTTAAGTCTAATTTTAAAATATTTCAAGTGAATAAGATTTAAAATTACGAGTTGTTTATACAGTAAGTAAGTATTTTTATTTCAACTTTCTTCAGACACACAATTTATTTAAATGTTGAAATTAACTTCAATGTTTTATGAACTGAAGCATCAGTAACCCAACGGGTCACGGGTTATTTAATTTAAACCTGTCATTTTATTCTTTCAAACGTTATTATCGTTGAGATTTCTTATTTGAAATAGACGCCCCATTTATATTTATTAAACAGTGTGTATTATATCTATCGGCCACAACACCCGAGAAGTCTTTGCAAAGAAAATGTGTCTTTCAGCAAGGATCGAGCCCTACCGGAAACTACCGTATGTAAATTTAATGAAAAAATACAAGCGCGCCTATCGAAGTATGGAATAATACTAGAATTTACCATATTTCAAGGCGAGTATAAATTTGTCAAGAAAGAGTTCAATACAGATCTAGAGTGACAACAATCAATAAATTAATAAAAGTATAATCGTCTTATATTTTGATCGACTTCAAAGTTTCGCACAATATTGTTCATCATGATCAGTGCATAAAAATATGAACATTGGAGTCGGTCGAAAGACAAATCAATTGAAGCTTTATTTATAGATTTATATATATTCACTTATCTTGTTTCAATTCTATCACTTGATATCGAACACAATAATGATAAAGACTAATTGCCTTAAAACTTTATTTTCCGGAATTACTAGTAAATTTGAAATTTGAAAAGAAACCTATAACATATATAATTTCAGTTTTTGTCAACCATGAATGTAATTATCTCATGAAGAATACTTTTAACAGTTTTATTTGGGATATTTGTGTTCAGTTTATTTTTAAAGTGAGCAGCTATTCAGAATGACTTTTTCTTAAATCAGGTTCCTTTTTTCTTCTTTTTTTTATTTAAAAAAAGTGCACTTATGTTTTTGCATTCAACCAAGTTCTGTTTTTTGTTTTCTCGAAAGAAGGAATTTCTAATTGTGGGAAATATTAATGAGAGGAATTTGAATGTAAGCCATTTTAGGAACGATCAGAGTCAAAAGCAAGAATTGTGGAATTTTCAGAGGGTACCGATGCAAAAGGGGCAATAGTTCCCATGACATACAAGCTGATTTGATTTTAGAAACTAACTTCAAAGGAATTGCTTTGGTGGCCGTTCCTGATTTGGGCGGTGATTTTTGCTATAAAATCTCGCCAGATTCAAGGTATTGTGTAGTCTCTGTTTTGATCGACTATCGACTTATCAGACTTGGTGAGTAACATTTCTTTCTTTCGTAGGCAGCGTCGGGCGCAAGTGGCGAATTTTGCAACTTTTTCTCGTATATGTTTTATTTATTTACTTAATCGTTAGACAACTTTTTAAAACGTTTGTTTGTAACTACACTAATGATTTATTTGCAGGATTTTTTCTTGTCAATCAATCTTTTTTCTTTTTTCTGAGAATTACAAGGAAATGGCATCTCTTCAAAACGATCACTCATTTTTTAAATTCAATCCGAGAGTTTTTATATCATATAATTATTTACAACACATTTAGTACTGGTTAAAATATTTTTTGCTCGTTATGAGAACCCAATGAGGAAATAACTCACTACTCAGTTGTAATGTCCAGCCATATTCTCCTCACCTAGTTAGAGAAATATTGCTTTACGTCTTGCTAGCCAATCCATTTGCACCTATTAGCAATATCTATATGGAAAATGTATTGATTAATCCAGTTACACTTTGCTTCATGGTGAAGAATATGTTTCGTATTTTCTTTGTCTCTTAATCTTGCTGGAATCCTTGAGGAATCTACATTAGTCGTGTTGCTGGTTAATTTCTATGAAATTCTATGGGCTTAAAAAGATTTCTACTGTAAAATTACAATTGACAAATTTGTCTAAAAATTGTGGCTAAAAATTATTAAAAACAAATAAATAACGAATGTATCTAAAAAGGCTACCAGGGACTGAAACTTGGCATAGGGCAAATAATCTACAGTTACGGGAGTTAAAGTCACTTAATAGTGTTATTTCGGGGGAGATGGGGGCTTCACAGTTTTCCCTACTTTATGATCACATTTAGTAATCTAAGTATATATATATATTTAGTATATAAATATAATTCTGATCAGTTCAGCTGAAAACCATTTCCAATTGAAATTTATTTCCAATTCTTCAAAAGTAAATAAGAGATCAGTGTTCCTAACATTCCACATTGTTTTGACAGCCGTTGTTCAAAAACGTATATTGATTTATTTAGGTACAGACAAGCAACATCCGCTACTAAGGATTCCAAGAAATAGAGCTCTAGTAAACCTTTCCAAAACAAACTATGATCTGGAATTGGAATGTAAGCAATGATATCACATACATCATAAAAATGCAGAATTCCAAACCAGTAAATACGAAACACATCGGCATACGCATCAGTATTAACATATTTAGTATAGAAGGTAAAGTTGAATTGCGCTTGGGATAGTTTGTCAAAATACTTCAAGTTGCTACAAAATTGAAACATTCATCAACCATCGTGGCGCTGCAGAATCACAAAAAAAGAACTGCACCAAATAAAAGAAACCACATAACTTTTTAACTTTCAACAATTGCAACAACTAAAATTGACATGAGATGAAAAACTGTTTAAACTGAAATATTTTATAAATTTGAACCAACCGTAGTATTGATTAATTGGTCAATGAATGCTGAATAATTCCTTATAAGGAAACAATTCATATCACCATTACTATTGTCATCCAGAAAGTAAACATTTACGAACCTTTAGCTTATTAAATGCATTCTGAACATTCTGATCGGGTAGGTTTTCGTACAGCAAACTATTATAGAAGTAGCAAGTTTCAAACGATGACTTCAAATTCAAGATGGAGCAATTTTGTCCTTGTAATCACAGTACAAAATGTTTACGATAAAATTTCTCATTGGACCCTGTTACAAAATTTCTTGATAAATAAGTTAATTTGTACTTTCAAATCTATGAGGTATTTTAAATCTATTTATTACTGAAACTGTCTGAAATTGAATTAATTAAAAGTAAAAATCCTTTAATTTAGGTTTAATATTGTTAATTTGAGTCTCTTTCTAGTAGTCTGAAGTGTTGCCAAATAGTTTAATCATTTAAACATTTACATCATATGGCGACAAAAACACTACAAGAGAGAAACGAAAAATTTCATCACAAATGATTTAGTAACCAAATGAAAATTGGAAAATGACTCAGAAATACAAAAAATGTCATGATTATGTTAAATGTCGACTATATAGTATACTAGGGTGGCAATTTTATTTCTGCTGCTAAGAACATTTGCGATTCTTCAATAATCATAGAGTCGGCCTAGCGTAATTTGGTATGACTGATAATTGATTAAGACCTCGACCCTCAAAGACTTTGTTACAAGGATTTGAGACTGCATGTGTCTAGCCAATTTTACTCACAAGGCTTTTAACCCGTGGTATATTTTCCATGCATTTGTCAACGATAATGTTCACTGGAGTTATCTCCAATGTTGATATTATCAATGAATTATCTTCTTTTGAGAATCCAGGTAAACGTAAGGCACTAACAATGGGCTCATTCTATTATATGTCTAGATAATTTTGTTGATTATTCGAATGCTACGTTATAAATTGTTCTTGTTATCACTTCTTCATTTCCCAGGTGTAAACACAAGAAAACATGGCAATTAAGACCTTTACAACAGCAACTTTGATTGCAGGTAAGTTAATGACTAAATATTTGGTGTCAATATTAAACAATATATACTTTACACATATTTGAACATATTTTTATATCTATCAGATTTTTCTAACTATTCTCTGTGTGTGTTAATTTGAGAGTTTTACAAACTATTCGTAAATGTGTTAAAAAAGTGAAAGTAACATTATTGAATGAATTGAAAAAAAGCAGCAGGTAAAAAGAAAATTTAGAATTATATTTGGTACTGTGTGAAAGCAATATGCATTCTTACTGAACTAATGACTTACAAGTCAACTAAGTACTGATATTTGGAAAGATATTAATTACTGTGTCTTGACTAGACATTGGATTTTAAGATATATATATATATATATATATATATATATATATATATATATATATGTGTGTGTGTGTGTGTATTTGCGTATGTGCATGAGAGTGTGTATGTATGCGTCTGTGCGCCCGTGTGAAAGAGAGAGAGAGAGAGAAAGAGAGAAAAGAGACAGATATACAGTAATTATCTCTTTAAAATTTGCTCTATTCATGGACGACTATCTTTCAGTAACCGTTAATAGATATTAAAAAGCATTGTGGATATGAAAATCGGCAATGCATGATCGCTGACAGTTTTAAATCTCAACTGATCATCAATTCAACTCTGTCAGTTTGCCTTTTTGTCTCTGTCTGTCTTTCTCTCTATTTATATATTTATATAAAGAGATAGATAGATAGATAGATAGATAGATAGATAGATAGAGAGAGAGAGAGAGAGAGAGAGAGAGAAATCGAGATGCGTGTATGTATGTATGTGTTATTTTTTTTTTAATTAAATAAGTACGATTTCTACAAAGTTGAACTATTGTAATTTTTTAAAATTTTATTTTTTATTACAGTGCTTGGACTCATCGCTTGCACCGAAGCGATCTTTCCAGGTAAGAAATTTTCATTTTGTTCCGTGGCAAGTCTATACACACACATACATACATATAGATATTTACATATATAAAAATGATTTTCGTATGCGAATTATATTTTTGATGAGAAGCCAATCCATTTAGAAAGAAGAGATTGAACATACTGCTAAAGAAATACCGCAAAGACGTAGAAAAATATTAAGGATTTATACGAAACTCATCAATACGATTTTCCTTCTCACTTTTTCTATCTTGATTTCAACCGACATTTATAATGTATATTTTTGGCGTAGTGCTGATATTGCTATTAATAGTAATAATGTTCATGAAAGTTTGACTTTTTTCTTTCATCATAGTTTGGTTAATTTTATTGTAATTCTTATATCATTTTCACATTTGAAACTTGAAATATCGTTCGCTTTCTTTGGAAAGAAATTAGGTTAAATACCATTACATCAAGAAAATACACGAAAGATATTTTTGAGAGAATTACAACTATTCTTTTACATGCCGTATTCCTTCTTGTCATTTGTAGCTCTTAGTAAATTTTATCTCTTCCTTATCTCTCTGTTTCTGTTCTGCCAACTATTCAGACAAGTCGATTAGGTAGATTATGCTGCTGCTATCCTCTATACTATATATATATATATATATATATATATATATATATATATATATATATAAAGTTGCTTTAAAAATTCTTGATACCATACGTTTACGCTAGCATAGATTCCTGACGATAGAATTGACATTAGAAATAGAAGTACATTGTAGAAATTCAAGTCTAGCAGAGAGGATTAATTAGCTGGGTTTAAAAAGGAGAGAAGATTGATTCTTTATCACTTGGTGCCTATTAAATACCAAAGCCTTTCTGGAACACAAATGTGAGAAATCTGATGAATCGTTCGTGGACTCTTTCATAGGAGAGTTCACGACTACCTGCTCATGTTCTGATCCTTTTATTGTTTTTTGTTACTCATTGAACACCCACCCCATAATAAAATGACAAAGTGCCGCTCAAAGTGGAGAGTCAATGAATGAGATTACTGTATGAACGTTAGAGGTGGAGTCAAGAGGTGCATATTATGATAGTATATAGGAAAGATAACTATTGATCCTAGACTTGAAGAGATTAAGATTGCATCGATCGGGGATATATGAACTCGTGTTAATGTGTGTGTTACCCATAGTAGCTGTTTGGGGAGAAGAACCTGTTCGAATGGTGATTCCTGCTTATTAATGGATTACTAAGTAATGGGGATGATTTGTTCCATTTTACATGGATTTGCGAGTTTTAACTGTGAAGGTCTGAACTGTTGGAACTGGTGAATGTATTTCGTCAGAATTTTTTCTGGTGGTTGGTCACTTTAAAGTGTCTAAATCTTGAAACAAACCTCGAGTGGCTTTAAAACGTTCGTGCCACTCAAAATCTGTGTTTCGACGTAGAATTTTCGTTGTAATTCTCTCAAATGTCTGATGAAATATTTCGGGGGTTCTCGGAAGCTGGGTTTCATGCAAAATTTGTCCGAATTTGAGAACAAGGGTGTCATTCCAATAAAAAATTAACAAATCTTTACGTAATAAGTGACCATAAGTATATACCACGACGCCTATTCGTAGACTGACTCACTAGGCTGGGTACCAGTGAGCGTTAAACGGTACACTCACAGCAGGTTCAATCCAAGAGGATTCCGATCTTTCATATATAGTGATCTACTAAGCGTAACTTAGATGTGGCACAAGGCCGAAAGTATGGAGCCCCCAGTTAGGATCGAAAGTGATCTATTAAAATAAACTTGTTAACCAGTACACCACGTCGAAGTGTCCTCCGATACCTGATATATGCATATATCGTGACACAGTGAGCGTAAATTAGGAAACCCACTACCACATATTATAATATCCTAAAACATGTACAACACACTTTATTCTGTGTTGAGTAATTTTAATGATAGTATTAACTGTTTCCTTAGTCACTGAACGATCAGGCACTACTAGTTTGAGCTGTATTGTAAACGTTATTATTTTATCCGTTTAGAATAATAGGTTTCTCAAGTCCAGTTACTGCTATCGCTCTTTCAAGTATTCATGGAGGCATATACCTAACCTTTTGCTTCAACACCAACATATTAATTATGCCATTGATTTCTTTCTGAGTTACATGTTCTATACATTCTAGTTGTTACTTCTGTTGGAAGTCCTCAAGTGATGTGATTTCTGTTATCTGGTATAATTCTTTGCTTGTGATTCTCTAGCGAGTAGAACCTACATGATTCATTCACACAAAAGTTTTATTCAATAGATGTGTTTCGGAACACAATAATGTGAACAAACTAAAACATTTTAACCTCATTTTTCAGCATACTATGGCTCATACTATCCAGGCTATCGACGATCAGTCAGCAGTGTAACACATCACCCAGTTGGTTATGGTGGTTATGGTGGTTTTGGCTATGGAGGTCTTTACGGAGGTTTCTATGGTGGATACCCAGCTGCTTCTACTGTTACTCATACTGCTCATGGTGTACCTCATCCTGGAGTTGGTTATGGTTGGGGTCTTTCAGGTCTTCATGGTGGCTACGGTTGGAATTATCCAGCTTCATATGGTGGATGGGGTCTTAACGGCATCTATGGTTTTCATCACCCCGTTGGAACTTCTGTGAGCACTGTATCTCATAATCCAGGATTTTATGGTGGATTTGGTTTGGGATACGGATATGGAGGATGGGGCTACCCAGCAGCATCCTATACAGGCCATGTTGCCCACCATCCATTTGGTTTGGGATACGGATATGGAGGATGGGGCTACCCAGCAGCATCCTATACAAGCCATGTTGCCCACCATCCATATGGTTTGGGATACGGATATGGAGGATGGGGCTACCCAGCAGCATCCTATACAAGCCATGTTGCCCACCATCCATATGGTTTGGGATACGGATATGGAGGATGGGGCTACCCAGCAGCATCTTATACAAGCCATGTTGCCCACCATCCATATGGTTTCTATTAAGCCGATGAAGCAGATAGTCGTGTAAGTTTTGCAAATAATTCATTTTATCTCACGAACATTTATGCTATGATTATATATAATATTTTCAGGTAAAGAGGTCGATGATATATTTTGCATACGTAACTGAGTTCATGTATTTATTTGTAAAAACTAAACTAAAATAATTGAATGACTTATTCAAATAAGTTAAATCAAATCTAACCAAAACAATTTGTTGTTGAGAGAATAATGGAGCAATCTTCCAAGTGTAATTATCAAATTATTAATATTATGATTATTATTATATTATTGTTTCATTACCTTTCATTTCTGTTGTATACTCATTTCCTTTTGAGTCCTAACCAGAGACCTAAGGTTAAAATGGTATCATGACATTCTCCACAGAGCGTTTTTGTAAGAAAAAAACCCTAAGATCACACACATTTTACATTGATAAAGCCCTTCGTAAAGTGTCAGTTGTACTTGCGAGAACAATTTCTTTTTGCATTTCTTTAAGGCTTGGGTTACCAGGTATCCCCTCAATGAGTCTGTCAGAACATTTTTCAATCAAATAAAGGCCTCTATCTACAACTGGAATTACTGATTTCTTCATGTGTAACATTTTTGAGAATTCTACTTCGAGATCATTGTAGTTTGATAATTGTTTTAATATCTTCAAAGAAATATTACAGACAGGCTTTTTTGTTTGTTGCTTGATCTTTACTTTGTCTTGACATTAGGTTTCCCAGTAGCTGCTAAAGCTGTTGCATATATCACATTATTTACTTCTTTGATGTTTTCCAGTAATCTGTCCTTTAACAGTGTTTGCAGTATAGTGTTATATGTTTACACATATGTTTATTGGGCTTTTTCTTATTAATTTTTAAGAGCCGATCTCTTTCAGACATTTGTGTATGAATTAATTTGCTGATTATTTAAATGATGTACATTTTAGCTTCAGTGATTTCACCTCTGTTGTTTTCAAGGAATTCTGCTCTAAAGCTGTTTGATTCATTTTCATCAGTGAAAGAATCTGAATGAATTGTTTATGACGCATCTAGATTCTTCTGTTTTATTTCCTGGCAGATGATTATTTTGTTTCTCATTTATTTTAGTTTGCATCTCATTCTCTGTCATATTATCTATCTCCACTCTTGTCATATTTTTGATTGAGTGATGTATGATTTAGTTTTATCTATCTCTGCATTTGAGAATCTTTTATTTCGGATGATGTCTCTTAGACACTGGCAAGCATATATGTGTTGAGATAGATCTTATTTCAGTTCCTGGCATATCTCGCCATATTTGGTATGTCTGATCCGTAACTTTTTGTGGAGTTTCGAGTGAGGTAAAAAATATAACATGGCTTGTTGAGTATTTTTGGCATTCTATTTCGTTCGCTTTTTTTATATTAATTGATTTGTCATTGAGTTATAAGGCTGGAGTTTTGGTGAGCAGGTGTCTCGTTGTTGTTGGAAGATTTTGTCTCAGTGACAGATTTTTCGATCCCAGACTGGTTCCTATCTAAAGAACACGACCCTTGTTGACCCGGATGACGACTGATCCGGTATCAGTATTTGTTCGTAACCATTGTTCCTTTTTTGAGTTTTATCCTTGACCGCCAGTGGGTAATTTTGTTCAAGATAGCACTTCTAGGACGACTGTCGACCAACACTAAAGTGTTCACCCTGCCCTTGAAACAGGAGAGTTACATTCAGATGTCCAGGGTTCGTGGGGTCTTCATCTGGTACCTGTATTAAGGGAGGTAACTTAGGGATATGGCAACGGTATTGACTATAATAAGTTTTAACTTAGTATAAGTCGCAATGGCCATTAGATGAAAGGCTGGAGAATGATTTATATGGGAGTTATCATATTTAAAAATAAATCGATAAATAAAAATAAAATAGAATTAAATTAAAAAGAAAATAATATAAAAATAAAAACGTAATTTCTGATAAATTGTTTAAAAGTTCACATAGGTTGCATATAAAAGACAAGGGAATCCACAGCAAGTTTTCCGATCAAATGTTGAAGACATGTTCGTTTTGCCAACGTCAATATGAGGGACAATAATGACCCCTTATAGAGTAGATCACTCTCACGCTGCAGGATAGCGCAAGGGTTAATAAAAAATTTATTAAAATATTTCTTCTTCTTCTTCTTCTTCTTCTTATTATTATTATTATTATTAACTTTTCTTCTGCACGGATTTCGTTTTCAAGCGGATACCTTGCAGTTAATATGGGTGTTCTCCGTCGTCGTTCGACTTAGCACGCATACAACCTTTCGCAGAATATTTGCAGAGCTAGGTTATGTTCCAATTTTCTTAACGAGGGTCTTTAGGTTTGGTGAGAGACCCTGACATCCTTATGATAACTGTGACAATACTGGTCTGAACGTCCCGCACTGTAGATATTATTATTATTATTATTATTATTATTATTATAATTATTATTATTATTATTATTATTATTATTATTATTATTATTATTATTATTATTATTATTTTCAGGACTTTCGTTATCCCTGTTTCTTTGAGGCAAACCATCTTAAATGAAACGATGCATCCGGTAAAGTAAAAGAAAACCGACTTTGCTGTAGCTTGTTCAACATTATTTTGAAAATAATAAAAATTTTCATTGAAAAATTATAAGAGTCATTTCTTTATTCATTATCAACTATTCGCTTGAGACTTTTTTGTTTTCATTTTTTGAAGGATTATCACATTTTCACCATTAACAGTTGATTCTTCTCTTTAGCAAAATTTTGTAAATTATTATGCTGACAAATTATTTTAAATTTGTTGCCAGAAAAAAAAATTTAAATTCACTTGCGAAAATTTCTAGTTTAGGTTTTGTTAATGGTGAAAATGTGATAATCCTTCAAAAAAAAAAAAAAATGAAAACAAAAAAGGCTCAATCGAATATTTTGTGAGATATGAAATAATGTAATTATAAGGGTCTGGGAGAGTCTAGATAAACATGTATGGACGTTTGAGTCTGAATTTCCCAGGAAAAAAAATAGATCAACTGAAAGATTAAATAAAGTTTGAGAAATAAGATTGATTGTAGATGCTTCTCCACGCGAAAGATGTATTTATCCTACAAGGAGTAATTTCATTTTTTCACCAATATTTTAAAGCACAACAAAAATGCAAGCGTTTTCATTGTGAAATCGAAGAGAATTGTCCTTTGCTTGCCTCACAGTGGCGTTAACAGCTAAGGATTTACTCTCAAAAGCTATAAAGCCGTTATCGCTCAGAAAAGTTTAGAAAATATTTACACTTCTCTTTGAAACGATCACAAAGAAATGTAGGTGATAAAAAAACCAATATTTCTTTATATTTATTGTGTACAGGTTAGTATGTCATAGGGTGAATTGAGAGATTATGTTGCCTTAATATTACAAGTGGATGAGAGTTGCAATATCTTGAAAATTAAAACCGACACTCCTGACTTTTAAAGTTGTCGCACACTGGCAATTGGATTTACATATTATAAAATTAATATATATTTCCATTTATTCAAATTATTGCTGTAATTTTAATGGCTATATTTTTTATGGTGATATTGTTATAGATACGACATTTCGGCCAGATATTCTCCGGCTATACAATGGTTTAGCAGGAACGAACTAGAACCGGCATCACAGGGACAAAATAATAGAATAATCAACACAAATCCTGTTCAATATAGCCAAAATAATTGTCTCCTGAAGATCGTCACGGGGTACTTGGCTAAAACGTCGTGTTTATGATAACATCTAAAACAATCATAGTTGATCAAAGTAGGGGTATATTAAACCAAATTTGTTGTAAAATTTAAAAGTAATGCACAAAAGGAATGAGAAAAGATTCGAGTAAAAGAAATTCTGAACACTTTGCACACAGCTTTGATTCGTGGTGATGGACATCGTTAATTAGTTTTCGTGCTGATTACGAACCTTTGATTCGTAGGGCACAAAGTCAAAAGAAGCAAAATGAGGCAATAGAAAAATTTGGATTACATAAGGTGAACAGGGCCTACCGGCACAGAAAATGAATATGTTAAATTAAAAATACAGACCTCTCTGGCAACATTGGTAAATACGTAATTATGTTAGGTACAGGACAGACATGTAGACATATTTGAAACTGAAGAGAAAAAACAGAGTAATATGTAAGGAGCGAATATAAAACACTAGCAAATGTAGCTTGTGAAAGTCTGTGCTCGTAATGATATTGCTAGAGAGCACTTTCACAATGGCTGGTGGAAATGTACGAGGAGCCGCAAAATTCAAAACCAAAGATAGACATTGTTGTAAATCTTTACATTAGTTCTTCTTTTACCAAACTTTGATTGTTAGAAAATATACTTGTGAATTCTACCAAAGCTTTGGCGCGTTTCACTATCCTGTTGCCAGTTACTTTGTGAAAGCTGGATTTAAAGAATATGAAACAAGGTCAGTACAATATTGAAGCGCCTATATTTGGTGGATAGATATGTAGTCTGATGGTACCTGAAAGAATATGACAGCTTTAGGTAGACTTTGCAAAGAAGGATATTACTCGATACATGTTTGAATTTGAGTAAGTGATTAGGGTAGCATCGTTTGTGAACAGATGTTCCCTCAATATCTATTTTAGATTGAACAGGTTGCACGAGTGTGGAGATACACATTTTTATATTTAGACATTTCCCCTCAGACCTTTCGCAATAATTTACTGAAAAATACAGCGAGAGTTACAACGTAACACAAGTTACACCATTTGCGATGAGGGAGAAGGGCTTGTACACCTATTTCCGACTCGGTGGAACGAAACCTGCGTTTAAACCAGGGAGTAGAAATTTGTACTTTTAGCTGAGTGAGCTTGAACATTTAGAAATAAGAAACTATCACAGTCAAGAAGTAATTATATATATATATATATATATATATATATATATATATATATATATATATATATATATATATATATATATATATATATATATATATATATATATATATATATATATATATATGAAGAAATATACTCTAAGGTGTGTTATATTTATGGGATAAAGTGCTCAATATCAGAGATAGAACGTGTGAGACGCATGTTTCATGCTAGACGCAATCGTCAGGCCACCTGGCCTGACGATTGCGTCTAACATGAAACAGACTGTCGCCACTAAAAGTTGACTTCAATGTTCACTTTATATATATATATATATATATATATATATATATATATATATAATAAATGATCGACAGATACAGACAGAGATTTATGAAACCTATATAGAAAGATAATTCATCAAACCTAAATATATACACAGATTTTTTTCAATATGATAACCAAGATAAATAACATAAATAACAGATATATACATATATACCGTATATACTCGCGTATCATGCGACCTTTGAAGACCTAATTTTGAAGCTAATATGACTACTTTTATATGGATATATAGTTTGGTCAACGGCGTAGCCAGGGCCAGTAATACATACGTTAATTTTATTTCTTGTATATAATGCGATCCTTTTAAAATTATCTTGAAAATTAGGTCTTCAAAGGTGGCATGATACGCGAGTATATAGGGTATATAATACTGGTAACTTTCTGTCAACTCCTGCAGCCAAACCGGACCCGAATGTAATAACCACTATTCCTTGGGTTCTTGTCGCTACAGCCGAAAGGGGCACCATTTAGACTGGGCAGCGCACGACCGCCATATATAATTGCCCAGGCCTACGCCCTGGGGAGAATAGATAAATAGATAGAAGCTTAAATAGATAGATAATAATTGAATTATTTAAAAATTATGGGGTTAGAGAACTTTTATTAAGCTTTTCAATTTTTGATTTGTAAATATAGTTTCCACTAAATTACAATATCGTCTAAAAGAAACAAAGTAATGCAGAATTTTAGACGATTTTTAATTATTATAAATTACTAGCAGCATGGCCCGGCGTTGCCCGTGCTTGATTCAAAAATCGTACGACTCATACAGCAATCACTATCACCTTACTTAAAATATTTTTGTCCTTCCTTGCCTTTAAAGGAGTGCCCTTTGCTGCGCTGATGTTGCTACATGCCTTACTTCTTGCCTATCTCACACTGCGAATTTTATCTAAGCTCTATACTAAACATTAAATCTGTTACGAAAAAAGAACTAAACAAAATGAACACAAAACGATCAGCTTTAAAAAAGGACTGGAAAAACCGAATGAAAAAAGAATGTTAACAACAAATACTTTTTCACACCCATACCCAGTTTCCTGAACTATTGAGACTGGTCATACTACTTGGGCGGGGTTGTTGTTGCCCTTGTTTTGTTAACCCGGTACTTTGGAAACCATACATTGATCCGATTTTAATTTCAAATAAAAAGAGTTCAAAAGTGTTTAACAACACGAAGTCAATTGCACAGAGTCAAAAATGAGGTGAAAAGCTTAGATGTACTGGGCCGCGTAGTGCAGGCGAGACATTCAACTTAAAACCCTCAAAATCCGTATCACCTTAATTAAGTTAATCGTTTTTTTTTTTACAAAGTTTGAGTCCCAAATAAAAAATCGGGCTCCGACATGACACAATGACGTAAATTGAAAAATCGGATCTGGGATGCGGCCCGGGAGAAAAAAACAAAGTTTAAAGAAGTGGTGCGGGCATGGTCAACACGGAGGTTTGTATCGATTTTTGAGTCACGACGGGGACACACGGCATTCTATGCAAGGCACCTCTAACTGGGCCGCGTAGGATTTTCTGGTTGAATTGTAAAGAACGCCCGAAATTTTAGAATGTAATCCGCCCAAATATTGGAGTACCAATTTTTTTGAAAACCTGAGTCCAAATTGAAAATCTGTCTCCGTTACGAATTGACGTCGTAAATGTTGGAAGTTGAATTGACATTTGACGTTAATTGCAGCCTGGGGGTGAAAAGAAGTCAAAAACTCACAGCTGATGGCAGGGTCGAACCGGAGCTTTTTATCGATTTTTTGCTGCATGAAGGGGTCTCGCACGCATTTTTGAAAGGGCCGTGATCTGGTCGGGGTCATTCATTTCTGTACATATGGTATGGTGATGTGAGGAGAGACAATTAATGCTTGTAACTATACATTAGTTGGCGATGAGTTCAATGTTTCAAAGTAATGCTGTAAATGCCTGTTATAATTTTGACCTCAATAATGTTTGGGTGTAGGGCCTGAATGACCATCCTGGTCCCATTACAGAGTTTCGGTGGACGCAGGTTTCTAAGCAGCTTTAAGTTCCAGAATGTGAGGAGGCAGACCAGCGGGATGGAGGCTGTTTAAGAACTCCACTGGAAACTTCGCCATTTCAGCGTGGTCTGGAGATCTATCAATGGATTTGTAAACGTGCAACACCCCTGGCACAGTTTCAAGAAGCTGTCTATTAAGGGTTGTCACAGTAGCGTTTTTGGGGGCAGGAATTGCCCGCCCAGCAAGCCACTCAATATTGTTGTAGTTGGTTTGAAGATCAGGAAAAACTGATTTCCTGATTGTTGCTGGCGTTGTGACCACTGTAGACAACCTTTGGACGTTTACAAATCCATTAGTGTCCGCTGGAATAATACCTTCGCCAAGGGCTAATAATGAATTTGAAAATTAGGCGGACCCAACATTGCCAGTTAGGTGTGCACGCATGTTGGTGGTAAGGTGCAATGATCTAATAGTGGGCCAAAGTTGTGACGATTTCAAGCACGCTCGAATAGCGTCGGTCCTTGTCCCCTTTGGTACAACGGGGAGGGTCTGGCGAAAGTCACCGGATAGAAAGACAGTTATACCTTCCATAAGGTTATCGGAGTTTCGAATATCCTTCAGAAAGCGGTTTACAGTCTCGAGTGCAGTTTTGGGACTGACAGTGCGCTCATCCCAGATGATGAGCTTACATCCGCTGAGTACCTCCGCTAGACCTGATTGCTTGGCTATACTGCATAGAGCTGTTTCTGCTTTAATCAGATCAAGCGGAAGTTTAAACGTTGAGTGCACTGTTCGGTCACTCGGTAGTAATGTGGCAGCAATGCCTGAAGACGCTACTGCTAGCGCCACTCGCGACGGCGCAGAATTTCTGCAAGAAGCAGTTTTGTTACGAACGTTTTACCCGTTCCCCCAGGCGCTTCCAGGAAGAAAATTGATCCAGTATCCTGCCTGGTGGATGCAAGAACCGCATAGTAAGTGGCCCTTTGGTCTATGAGAAGTTTTTGCTCATTTGTAACAGAGTAGGATGTCCCCCGCACAATCTCAGGTGAGAGACTGGAGGAAGCCCAATAGCGGCGAGAGATCTCCCCCCCCCATTTCAACAAACAGGTTCTCAATGATTATAAGCGCCTTGTTGTAAATTTCATCGTTGAATGTAAGAGCCATTATTGGACATATCAGTTGCGTTTCTCTGAGTATGTCTTCGGACAAAATGTCCTTGTATTTGTCCCGAAGTGATTTGGGATCACTGGGTTCGCACATTTGAATGAATGTGTTGAAGAGGTGGCGCAAAGCAGAGGGCATTTTTAAAAGAGATCCCTCAGCCATTGTGGCATCCCACTGGCTGTCGTCTTCCAAAAGGCCTAGACGGAGGCATGCCTCACGAAACGTGTCATATAAAACTCCATTAATCGTCCGTAAGTTATTGTAGCTCGTTGTAACACTAACTTCGTGCAAAAGGAGTCGCAAGTAAAAACATTCCTGTCGCGATGGGGGAACCGTGAATACCCTTCCGAGTGTGGCGTCTTTTTTGACGCCTGGATAGCCTTCGAAGTTGGCCCTGCACTTCCGCCGAGCTCAGGTGTTTTTGTCCACACGTAGTATGAAGAAAACTAACGAAGTTCGTCGTTTTCTAGGTGCACAGCAAGCTGGATGATTGCGAGGAAGCGTTCGTGGATGGGGAAGCTAAATATGTGCCAAGGGCCCTCTGTGCTGTCTAACACCAAACATTGCAGCATCAGTCCCTTTGTTGATATACTTGCATACATACTTGATGGAGCGAACAAAATGGCAATATTCGACATTGATATGCGCATTGAACGATTTGTTAGCAGGGGACAGTATGTCACTACCCATCTGTTATCCACATGGTGGCCCTTTACCACGGCTGTAAATTCTCCCTCAGCGGGACTCCATTGCCGGTACAGTGGATAAGCATCACTCCCTGTAATGGTTTCGCTCACGAAATCCCGTGGGTACTGCCGGGTTCATTTGCCGTCGCTGTTGTGACAGCTGGTGTAATTGTAATGCGACCCGCAGGGACCATGAATCATGTTGGTTGTCACTATTTCGTACAATTCAGGGTCAGCCGACGGATCAGGAATTTCAGCAGAAATAAGATGATCGATTTCTGTGGCCTCAATCTTGTTGCACAGCCAAATTAGTATATGTGCGTGAGCCAGGCCGCGTTTCTGCCACTCAATAGTGTTGATTGTAGTCAGCTATGAAGTATATTTGCAGAAAAGTCGAATCAATGGCAGTTTCCGGCAAAAGAGTCCCAATCCGGTGGTAAACCTGACCTTGAACCTTGAAGGTGGGATTCCAACCAACTTCGCGGGAGGCATTACCACCAAAAGAGGTCATCTGAAAGGCAAAATTGTATAGTCTGATTTTTGCGAGGAAACTGGACTCGAACCCTCCAACAGAGCTTTCAACGGAGCAGGTAGCTCTTGAAAAGGTGGCAACTGCACCTTACCGTCTGAAAAACACAAACCTGCAGACTCGCCAGGCCATTTTTTGGCATTGCAAGGCCCACAGACAACTGACATGGATCCTATTTGGAGGTATTTGAGACCGGAAAGCCTCAAAACTGGCTCATATTTGAACGCCAGCTTAAACCAAAACTGCTTTGGTGGGCTACAGAGCCCTCGCTGTGCATGGCGGCGCTGGTTAACAGTCTGTAACCTTTCAAGCCTTTCAGTAGGTCCTTCTACAGCTCTAGCAGCGGAAGTTGAAATTGCATCGCGTTGCCACCCTGTGCGCTTTTGCGCGGAACTTTCCGACGCCCTTGCAGCAGAAGTTGCAGAGGCGTCGGCTGCATGGCGTGCGGTTTTCTCAGCCATGTATTCCTGGAACCGTCGAATGGACGTTGTCACAGCTTTCGCTGCGTTACGTGCGGTTTTCTCCTAGGACCGTGGAATGGAAGTTGCAGCGGAGTCGGCTTTATTGCGAGTAGATTTTCGATGCGGGCTCTGCCGAGACCGCAAAAGCGCTTGTGATGAAGCCGCTTTTTTGTTGTCTTGCAAGCGTTTAGGTAGTTTCCTCTTACTTTTCAACGAATATGTGTAAATTGATTTGCACTACAAACGGTAGTTACGCTCACTAAACGTTTCATGTGACAAAACATACTGCCTCCGTTGAGATTGACTGGAAAGCCTCAAAGCGGCCACTACCTCGGTTTCCTCCTCCCGCTTTCTCTTTGAAGCAGAGGCTCTTTTAGAACGCCTGCTAAGGTTGCCTTGCCATGGTATTTTGGCACGCTTAGCAAAACTGCCGGGTCGGTCATCGCCACGGCACTCAGAAGAGTGCAAAGCAGAGGTTGAAGTAGACGCCAGCCCCTTCTCCCCCAAGGAGGCGCACTCAATGGAATCCTGCTACCGTTTCCCCTTAGCCGGTGAGGCCTTTTTAGAACGGCTACTAACGTTGCCTCGCCTCGGTGTTTTTGAAGCCTTTGCAGAGCTGCCGGGTTGGCACGCAGAAGAGTGCAAAGCAGAGGTTGAAGAAGACGCTATATGATCATTAGTAACTGGAGTTATTAAGTGCTCCTCCGCAGTCGCCTGTTCTGCATGTGTAACGTTAACGGTATTAGGGGTCTTCAGTTGCTGACGTGCGGATGTTCGTTGTGTAGGAGCCATTTGAAGGGTTGTAGAAATGCTGTGTAAGAATGCGAATAGAAGTTGATGCCAAAGCTGAAGCGGTGCAACCTCGTTGTATACGAAAACTAAAAATGCAGTGGAGCGGTATGGAAAAAGCTTCCTCTAGCTATGGGCCGTGCTTTCTGACAGCACGAAAACGTCGCTGTAGGAAGAGGTTACGCAACCAAAACGTTGATGCGTTGAAGGTTAAAAAGTAGTGAAACACTGAGGTGTACTGGGCCGCGTAGTAAAGGCAGAAGAGAAGTAACTTGCGACAGCAGTTAACTGTCTAATAGCAAAACTGAACTCCGAAAAGGTAGAAATAGGTATGGAACGCTAAGATAGATTGGGCTGCGCAGTAGAGGCAGCACGCGGAGATAAAATGGGTAATGCAAACGTTTAAGCAAATAGGTAACTTGCGGTAGCAGGAAGCTGTCAATTAATCCAAGGACAGATGCGTTAATGGCAATCAAATCAAGACGTGAGTGCGGATGAAGCCGCGGTGAAGATATTTAAAGGGAGTGTGGCTTGTCATTCATTGGTGTAGCCTGGACAATGGCCATGTCTTAGACCAATGAATGAGCTCACTCACAATGCACACGCGCATGATTTGGCAAGCGCAAGTCTTGGCCGTAAACGGGGTCAAGATGCCTGCTGCATATGCAGCTTGGCTCTAACGCACGTGATGCCGGCGATGAGAATGCAAGGAGCTGCAATGAAGCGTTTGCTCATTCGGTTTGTGCGACAACGAAAAGCCGCTAACCGTTTGCCGGCATTAGCTTTGAAATGGATTGGGAGGAAGCCCTGATGTTTTAGCGCAAAAACTCCTCGTCAGGTCTGGGATGCGGCCTGGGATAGGGGAAAATGTTTAAAGAATTGGAAAATGGATTGCTGAGGGCGGAACCATTTTCACTCAGCACGTATACGGGTTTTTTTTTCAGTAAAGACGCGAATAAAGGAAGTGCTTATTTTGGTAAGATGCGACGATTAAAGCAAAAGTGTTGACAAAGTCGAATATGTCATTTGTGGCTCAAAGTCAGACCTGGTAGCAGGGATAAAAAAGCCGAATTTCAATGGCTCTGCACCCATTCCAGAATTTAAGGTCAAATGTTTTCTTCCACTCCACTGCACACACTGACCTGATTCTTCCCGCGCATAGCGTGACCTTAAATTAATGTGCATTTAGGAAATGCCCAACCGGAAAAAAAACATTTTTATGGGTTGACCGATTGTCGATTTGCACTCTATTTGGCGGGGGGGACGCTCAGAGATGAAACTTCCCATGGTGACTCCCAATGGCCACCTTATAAATCCGGTCGGTTTTCGCTAAAAACCGACATGCGGTTCAGGCGCAATCTGGGCGTATCGGTTTTTGGGTTTTATCGATTTTCCGTGCTGTTTAGGGATCCGTGGTCATGAAACTTCTGGACAACACTTCTAATGGTAGACTCTAAGAGGGCTTCAAATTTGGTTGAAATGTGATCATTCCTTCTGTAAGCAGATTTTTTCGATTATCGATTTTTTCGATTATCGATTTTTTCGGAACCTGAGTCCGAACTCAAAAACCGGGCTCCGTCATGTCCTTACGGCAGCCATTTGCAAACTTGTGGTGAAAACAGCATCGAAATCGGGTGAGAAATGCGGCCTGGGCGAGGTATCAACGCCCACGACAGGCACACAGACAGACAACATGAGAAAGATAGATAGATAGATAGATAGATAGATAGATAGATAGATAGATAGATTACAATTAAAATTTTTAAAATGAAAACAGTTCTTGTAAAAATACATTATTCATCGAAAAAAATCTTTTTCTTAAGATAATACTGTCCTTAATATATCTTATTTATAAAAGAAATTAAAAGCTTTTCTAATTAGATAAATAGTTTTATTGCATTATTTAGTTTAGATTTAGCACAGATTTTCGGTAACTGGTGGTCTAGTTTGAAAAAAATTGATTTATTTACATTCTCCAAGAAGTCCTAGATTTAATTGATAAAAAGATTTTTGTAAAAAAAATTTAATTTCTCTAAATCTCATGAAATTAAATAAGTGCGAGTGTGTGTGTGGGAGTTACATACGTACAAAAATATTTTTACCAAGATTTTCTAAAAAAAAATAATTTCAAAAATTGAACATTGAAGTCAACCCTTAGAGGCGACAGGTTGTTTCATGCTAGACGTAATCGTCATTGACTTCAATGTTCACTTTTATATTTACACACGCTCTATCTCTGATATTGAGCACTTTATCCCATAAATATAGCACACCTTAAGACTATATTTCTTCATATATATATATATATATATATATATATATATATATATATATATATTCTAACTTTATCTATGTTGCCGAGCGATTTAGAATTACAGTTGGGTTCGTTACTTTCACTTACACTTAAATACCCTCAGGAAACGCATGTGTCAATCTCCTCCGTTAGCCATGGCTGAAATAGTAGCTTGATATTCTCAAAAATGTTAATGCGATATTCACTCCCAAAGAACAGAATTATTTTTACAGTCGGAAATATATTTCTGTATTAAATGATCCACAAAGTATTGATAAGCCGTAAAAAAGATACCAGTAAATAAGTCTGTCTTACTATACCATGAACCGAGAGCGATTTCCAAGAATCCAGTTTTCTCGACCATTGGCAAGCGCGATAAATTTCTACTTCTAGAATATATCTGACAGTGTAACGTTTTATGTGCTCACTTCATAATTCAGAAATTAGACAGTGTGACTCAATGAATGTTCCAGCTTTCGGTCTGATGTCATAGTTATCATTCTTCTAATGAGTTTTCATCATACAATATAAAAAAACGGAGGTAATGTACAGGAAACTTACGTTATGTGAAGTTGGAATGATGTCTCGTTAAGTAATCAGGCTATTTTCTTTGGTGCTTGTAAGAATATAAACAAGATTAGAATCACTTATTTTGGGTTACAAACGCAAATTGAATTTGAAACAAAAAATAAAGTCTTCTTCAGAATATACCTGAATAATTTAAATAATATTTTCAACGAAAATAATTCGTATAGAAGTAGCACCCCCTAAACTTATCATTTTCATTCTGTTCTAGACAGACCAACATTTTAACAACTCTGTAGATTCGTTACGTTTGTCGACATTTCTAAATATTCTGAATTGTGGCCCATTAGGACAACTAATTTTCTTTTTAAATAAACATATTAGTAGCAAGTCACTCTAAAACACACAGAAACATCCCGTCAGAAACAAACCAAAAAAACAAAACAAAACAAAACAAAAAAAACAACAAAACAAAACAAAACAAAACGAATACCGAACTGTTATGTAATAACAGTCTTCCTATAAGGCAAAGGATGCTGGACAATCTCAGATGAAGAATAGATTAAGCTACAGAAATATAGTTCTACAGAAGGATGCCGAGAATACCATGAACTGAACATGTGAGCAGCGTCAAAGTTTTAGAGAATATGAAGTCAAAAAGGACAGTTATACTTAAAATCTGGAAGAAACCGTTGAAATTCCTAGGGCACATAATGAGGAAAGAGGGCTTGGTAAAGTTGATAGTCACAGGACATTGAAAGCATGAGGGACAGAAGAAAAAACGCATAACCTCTCTAGCAAGTTTGAGTAAATGGATGGTGAACAAGGTTTAGGTGAGTTAACAAAATGACCAAATTTTTTAAGAGCTGCAAAGGACAGAAAATTGTGAAGGACAATCGCCAACACCGTGAAGGGACACAGTATACATAAAAAGAAGACGAACAGTACGAAAAGAAAAAAAAAAGTTTTCTTTTAATAAAATAACCTCAATATTATATCCGTTTCTGCAGTTTCAACTTCCAGATGTTTGAAAGTCGGTCATGAGAGTAAGTAAGAGATATCATGAGATAGCGATGATGTTTGTCTTGGCGCCAGAAACAATGCAAATATTTTTTAAACTAAAGACCTATTAAGTGAATTACTGGGAATATTAACCTTGATTTTATTGTTTTGATATATATATATATTTATGTCAATGCGTTTAATGTCTTCGAGGAGCTTTAAAAAGAATCGATTACATAAAATCATAAATTGAGAAGACAGTAATAAAAAATTAGTAAAAGTTGATAAATTATGTTATGTCGTGGAGGAATGCGGGAGAAGGCACAGCCAAACAATAAACTTAACAAGTCTACTAATCTTTGGGCTGATGCATTAGTATTTTTGTCATGTTAATATGCTCATGTTGTAAGGTATGCTAAAAGTATTTGCAAATTTCTATTTATTTATCTACACGAAGTGCTGCACAGACATTTAGGAAATTTAAGGCAGGAAATACAAAGGTAAAAAGATATGAGAAATTGCAAGAAAATGGATTTGATTATTTACTCGTGGCTTGTTTTTCGGAGATGTGGAATATAGTGAGCAAGTCATAAATAAACTATTACATATCGGTAACTTGTTCTAAATTATAAATTATAATCTGGAATTGGAATGAAAGCAGTGATGACACTTACCCTGAATCCACCGTAATAGTTCTGAATGTGGGCTTTGTAAATACTAAGCACTTCAAATATCTCAGTGTAAGGATAAATATTTTAACCATTTCACAGCCAGCAAGGTGGTGATGACACTAGAATGTAGGGAGTGAAAGGGAAAAAGAATGAAAAGACTGAGAATGAGGAGGATTTAGGAGAATACAAAAGGGCAGGGTTGAAAAAGACAGAAGGTATCGATTGACGTTGCATTTAAATTTTCGAAGATTGAAATTATCATGGAAGTTATCAGGGAATCGAAAGGCAGTTCCACAAGTGAAAAGTGCGAGAAAAGAAACTAGAAGTAGAAGTTACGATTGCATCTAGTTATTTCAACAGTAAAACAGTGGGACCTAGTTGCCAATCTAGTAGTACGCTTAAATTCATATCGTCGAGAAAAGCTCGTCGGGGCAATTGCTATGAAGTTATTTGTAGAAAAGACACTTCGGTGAGAAAGTGATTGGAGTCGAGATGCCTGGTCAGCATCGATTACATTACAGATGCTACTTTGGATTTTGTCAAGAATCTCGCGATGTACAGCAGAAGCACCAGACTTGATATGGCAACAGTATTCAATTCACGGACAAATGGTAGATTTATTAATGTGTAAGATAGATTCTAACGAAAAAAATGTCAGTGGAAAACGAGGAAGGCGTAGTGTGTTGCTCCCTGGAGTTTATCATAAGCCATGATGATTGTAGGCAGAAAAGGTTCTCAGTGGTGATTAAATGAAAGTAGTTTTTGTTTTCGAGCGTTTAAATTTACAAGCCATTTCTTAAATCAAATTTAGAATACGGATAAGGAAACTGGACATAGAATGGGATGCATTAAAGGTAGTTTCACCCCACACCATAAATAACTTCCTCAGATTGAAACTTTTAAAAGACATGCACGGCGCAAAACCAGTTCAGAAATATCTAAACAGTCAGCTGTACACAAGTGCTTTCTCAGCTCAATGGTTTAAATTGGGTTTGACCGAATGAAACCAGTTAATCATAGGGAGAGGGACGCTTCTTGAACATTGTGTTCTGGCGCTACAGAATCACAAACCACAAGCTGTACCAAATAAGAGAAACCACATCACTTGATGACTTTCAACAGCAGCAATGGCTTAAATGGATATCACATTAAAACTCGAAAAGAAAATAATGACACAATCAATACGTTGGTATTCTAAAATCTTTCAAATAAAATGTTAGGAAAGAAACTCTCATCAATACTGGAAAGATCGATAACAGCTACTGGGATTAAGAAGCATATATTCCTGAAAAATTATTTCAAGAGAAAGATTTTATAACTTTCAACCGGTCCTAGCACTGGTTGCGCTGTCAATGAATGTCGAATGTTTCTTTATAAGGAAATGTTTAACATTTTCATTGCCATTAGCTGAAATTCAATCGGAAATTTTTATTGAACAAACTTATATTTATCTAAATTTCTGGGATGATGAATTACAATATTTACAATATATATATTCGGACTGTTATCCTCATCTTTCTTGTTGTTATCACAAAGTTTCGGTCGTTGGTATAGTGGTTGAGAGTTCAATCTCTGGATCGGGCGGTGTGTACGTTTACTCATTGGAACGAGAACATAACTATTATTTATGCGCTTCAGATAATAGAGTTTGCCTAGTCAAAGGAAAAGATTATATTGCTGAATATATATTTGTTGCGCATAAAATACGGTGTTCCTGATCTTCCGAAAGATATCTTCCTGATCTTCCGAAAGATATCTTCCGAAAGCTAAACAAAGAAACAGATCTTCTAACATCACAATATGGAATACCTACTTAGAAAAGTGATGAAAAGGAAAAGTCTCTAAATTAGATACCTCCCCGAGATCGCTAAAAAACAGCATAGCATGATGAAAAAGAGGCCAAATTTGACAAAAACAAAATTTTATCGTCTAAATGTTTATGTTATTATTAAGAGGAAAGATGAAAGTATTTTTGTGGTATTTTTTACATTTTTTAGTCGTTCCTAGCACGTCCGAAATTTTCGTTAAAAATCTTGTTTTTTTGAGTCAGCAAAATTCACCATTTTTTTCCATTTTATAAAAAAACTGGAAATCCCACTTTCAAATTCTTTTAAAATATCAATTATCATTTTTTCAAAACTTATTTTAAGAAAATCAGAAATTATAATGTTTATTTAAAATATTTTGAACCAAGCTTAACTTAGCTTCTGTGCCGAAAAGATGTAATTTGAAAATAAAACAATGCAGGTCACAAACTTTCGCGACATTTGACTGGTGATGAATGACATATTGACGGATTCAATGAGGATAATTTTTTCTACGGAAGGAGAAAAGTGAAATTATTTACATTTAAGTGAACAAATTATTTACCTCGTTATTTTTAAGGAAAACTTTCAGCGCTCTAATTCTTTTTTGTACTTAGCTTTCACATTTGCGTTTACGATGCTTTATGGAAAATATATTATAAAGAAATTAAAATAAGACTGTTAAGAGTGAGATTAAATTTCATATTTCATAAGAAACGTATCTAATTAATTCATAGGTACCTTTCTTATGAAATTTTATCAGAAGTGTATATAAAATACTGTAATTTTTGTGCATTTATTACATTTTACTGTGTTATTTGTATTTCGATTCATTTTATTATTAATTTTGATATTTCCTTTATAGAAAAATGTCATAACTGAGATTAATATGAAAATAAGATCGTATAAATTTCATAAGATGATACTGATACTTGTAGGTACCCTTCTCAGTTGAAATTGAAAAATCAAATCAACTTCTCCACACGTGTTTCGCAATAGTAAAGGCCTTAACAGCGGAGGACAATGCTTAACTCAAATAACGCAACTTAATTGTATTCTGGTTGGTCTTCCGTACTTTATAATTACAGCCCGATTATAAACACAAAATTACATTTCTTAATTACTGCGGATCTTCTGATTAGTCAAAATGATACAATTTACAGATCTATCTATTTAAAGATCTCATAAGGAGACTTAGGAAACCCGATGCGGCTTTTACTTAATTTTATAATATTTTAACAACTTAAATGTAAAAATCTATTATAATTAAGAAATAACAAATAATTGTATTAAAAATTCATTTTTCATCGAAGACATTTTTTGCTTTCAGAAAATATTGTCCATATTCATAAAAACAACTAAAAGCAAATAAAAGCATTTGAAATTAAATATCTTTGTTTTATTGAGTTTTGTATGTTACAATTCAGAGCTGATTTTCAGATAGTGGGGGGTCCAATTAAAAAAAAATTAATTGGCATTCCTCAAAGCCTTGTGCTTTTAACTATTGTAATCACTAAACCTAAATTTCTAGCGTTTTCATAAAAATTAGTTATGTGGTGGGAGGGGGTAATAAATATAAAAAAAATACTTCTGTCATGACTTTAATGAAAAAAACATATTTATAATAATTTCCATCATCTCTGAACAGTTTCTGAAAGTTTCATTGACATCCGACAATTATTTTTAGTTTTGCAAGATTTTCCAAATTAATGTGTGTCGCACAAAAAAAAAAAAAAAAAAAAAACGTTCTAAAAATTGTCTATGTTATTTTACTAGTTCCGGTGATACAAAGAGAAACAATGTTTTTTTAATCAAAATTTAGAATGTCCTAAAAAGAAGGAAAAATTTAAAAAAATAATTAAAAAGAACTTTGATCTTTCCTCTTAATAATAATATAAACATTTAGACGGTAACATTTTATTTTCGTCCAATTTGGCGTCTTTTTCATCATGCTATTCTCTTTTTTTAGCGATCTCATGGAGGTACCTACTCTGAATGAATTCGATTCGATAAAAAATTCTAAAATGCCCAGAAACCCTCTGTACTACTCATGGGCAGTTCGACAAACATAACAAAATTAGTCCGACGAAATCCTGAAAGACGAAATGCAACACAAGAAAAGTTTTCCACTTTGTCATACGATTTCCCCAATACTGTTCTTGATATTTAAAAAGGTCATTATTTCATATATATATATATATATATATATATATATATATATATATATATATACAACTATAGGATTGGTGTATACGAATAAATTCCAATAACCAACAATTACTATTCTTAAAAGAGTGCTCAATACAGAGTAGAACAGATATAATTATTTATTTAAAAATTATAACATAAATATGTTATAAAATCACTACATAACACATTTATGTTGTAATTTTAATATATATATATATATATATATATATATATATATATATATATATTACAAATAAATAGGCACATCCAGGCTTCTGGTTATCGGAAGGCGAACATATCCTGTTATATATATATATATATATATATATATATATATATATATGTGTGTGTGTGTGTGTGTGTGTGTGTGTGTGTGTGTGTGTGTGTGTGTGAAAGTGGATAGGACAAGAACTGTCCGGGTTTGTCACAGATCCTGTGACAAGGAATATTTATGCTTAGAATGTTATCAGAAAAGCAATACAAATTCAAAAGGACGTATAACTTTGACTTCTAAAGTGCGCAAAGGCTTTCGATGAAGTATGTCAAAAAGATATGTTCGAACTGCTCAGCAACCTTTACGTATTTAGGAAGGATAGAGAATAGTCAAGAATGTATAATGGCAACAAACTGCTATATATGGATAGAAAATAAACACAACAGATATAAAAGATCGAAAGGAGTTGTAATTTAAGGATGTGTTTTCTCACCGGTCTTATTCACACTATATAGCGAGGCAAATTTGAGAGAATTAGAAGTCCTACCAGTATTCATTATTGACGTCTACAATCTTAATAACATAAGATATGCAGATAGCACAGTGTTGATAGCAGACACGGAAAGAAAACAACACACCCTTCTACAGAAAGTAGTGAAGGAAAACGAGAACTGTAGGAAGATACAATTATCGTTTAAATTCTGAGGGGACACAACACATAAAGAAAATTTATGAATTAAAGTCTCAGGGATAATGTGTATGTAAATATAAAAGTGGTCAATACCCAGAGGCGATGGTATGTTTCATACTTTACTGCAATCTTTAGGCCATGCGTTTCTCTTTCATGCTCTCTCTCCCTCTTTGTCCACACACACACACACACACACACACACACACACACACACACACACACACGTGTTCTTTTCAAAAGAAATTGTCTCATAAAATATCTTTCAAGATCAATTTATTTCTTTTCAAACTCGCATGTTCATCTAAAATTTTAATTGTTTCAGGTTTTAATGCTGTCAATTAAGAACGTTTTATTCACGTGAGTGCAGCTGATTTGGCAGTGAATGAAGGTAAAAAAATAATAAACACATGTACAGATCTCCCGAAGAAAATTTGAATAAAGCGTAAAAGGATTCTAATAGGTTATTCAAAATTAATGTAGTATGTAGTCATCTTTTTGGGGCTGAATATTGTTGTTGGACTAATATAGGCGAATAAAACTTGTCATAACATACATCTAGAATTCTAAAGGGGAGTCATCATTTGATCAGATTTTTGGATGTAGGTCGAAACGAATGCAATTAGCATCACCTCGCAATCCTGTTAATATTTTCACTGTTGCATTCTTATAGCGTTTTTACCTGGCTGTGCTGGCCCATTTGGGCAAAAATAGAAAATTACAATTTACTGGAAATAAATGACTATAAAGACGCTGGCGGCGGTTGCTCATGGGAGCCGCTATTTTAATTCAGTACTCGGCAAGACAAACTAACCAAATCGACATCCCCTAACACAATATACTTAAAATTCCTCGCAAAACAGTTTGTAATGTATGGTACTATATGTATATGTTTTGGAAATAATACTAAACGATAGTTAGCTTATAACACAGATGATAAGGACCAATATGTACATCACAGCAGGAAATGCAATTTTCATAAAGACGTAAAACTACGGTCAAAATCATGGAAATGTTAAACAATATCTTGAAAAAAAATTCGTCTACTTTCAGAAGGGCTCGAAATCCATTAAAATGAAACGTGTCAGAAACCCGTTAGTGAATTTATGGCACCATGAACATTTCCACTAAAGGTTTAATTCTTTAACATTTCTTTAACTGAAATGCGGTCTGATATCATCTAAGTAGAATAAGTTTATTAATATAATTGAGCAAAATAAAAAAAGTCTATCCTTTGAAATCTTTCTTTGATTTTTGGAACGGAGGAAAAGCTTTAAGTTTGATTTTATAGAAACATTACATTGCTTAACATTAATGTCTTTTGAATACAAGTGATAGAGGTCGTTTTAGAAATTATGAAAACTTTCATGAACAATTTAAATACTATAGAATAATAAAAGAAACACCTAATCACGATCAATTCTACCATGAGAGTAGAATACTTGAGCCGGAAGAATGAAATCAACAGAAAAGTGTTAAATTCTCGTTTCAGTTCCTATTGCCATATAATCACTATTTTCTTGAATAATGCAATTGGACCAAAACTCTTAATTTTGAACATGACTTTTTTTATTGGTACGATAAAATGCATTTAAAAAAATCAATTCTAATATCTGGTATAACGCCATATTCTTATTACAAATATCACTTTGATGGAAATTTTCAATGTCTTTTTTTTCGATTGGAATCCCCTAAAATCTCGAATGATATTAAGTTGAGTCATAAAAAAATTATATTTTTTATAAACTTTATTCTTAAAAAGATAAAGTACCATTATATTTTTCAATTATATATCCACCTTTATTTCTAATTAATTGTTGCCACTTGTCAGTCAGCTCTTTGGCACCTTTTGAGTAAAATTATGCAGTTTGTAATGTGTAAAAGTTTACAACGAACTCTTTAATCCAGTCTTCATTAGAGAATATTTTCCCCATTAAAGCGTGTTGCAGCAATCGGGAAAGGAAATAATCAGTTGGTGCAAAGTCATGAATATTACGGATGTGTTAGAATAAACTAACCAAGTTCAAAAATATTTTCCTGTATTATTCTTGCTGCAACGAACAAAACTTTCCTTTATTCCATTGTATATGCTGCTCCTGCCGTGCAGAAACTAAGGTATGTTAATAGTCTAAAAAATTTATTCTTTGCTGCCACATATGATTAGTAGTTAGGATGACACTTTTGTCATTACACCCGGTTACCCAAAACGGAAATTGCTTATGATACGACCTAACAGAATCTATCTTTAGATTATAGCAGCTTTTCTAAAATGATTTCTTGTAATTGAAAAACTAACATTGTAATAAAACAATTAATGCAACAATTTTATCCGCGTGGAAAATACGAGGGTACACTAGAACGTAAAGGCAGTTTTGAAATTACGCAGTAAAAATAACAGGAGAGCATAGGATGTCGGTTGCTATCGTGTACAGCATTCCACCGTTCGGTCGAGTGGCAATAGAGGAACAACGCACCGTAGTGCGCTTCCTGTTGGAAGACTTGCGGAAATCCATCGTTAGATTTTGTCTCAGTATTGAACACGCACCATGAATCAACAAAAAATGTTTGAGTGGGTAGAACACATTAAAGTGCGAAGAAGTGTAAAGAAAGGACGAAAGCTGATGTGCTCGACCATTAACGTCGCGAAGAATCACGTTAGGACAAGTGGCGACAGTCGTGGACATTAACTATGTATCTGCATAAGCCATAGTGCATGATGTTTTGGGGTATCTTTTCACTGCTCTTTGGACTGTCATAGCTGAAATGTGCCAAAGATTGACTTGGATCATTTCTAATTGATCTCTTTAGCTCTAAGTTGAAATGATGATCCCTCTTCCTGTTGTGACCTCTTGATCCAGTTTTCCTCTCTACTGTTCTTTTTTTTCAAACTTATTCTCTTGATGGTTCTTTAATGTACTTTGAAGATGGAAGCCAGAGTATGAATGTTGGTACAATTACTGAAGGCCTGAATGATCTTTTTCTTCTTACCATTGCTTATTTGGGAAGACAGTGGGTCTGACACAAAACGATTTTAACCTGTTGTCTTTCTAGCTAAATGACTCTTTTCAATCATACTTATGACAGATGGTGTGAAGATGTTTAAACGTCTTATCTGAAAGCTGAAAAAAGAAACTCAATTAGTTTAGAGCTTTTTTAGATGTTAAGATTAGTGCTTTTTTACATATATTATTTTTTAGATATTACTCCAGAAGTAGACGACCAGAGATTTGCGACTGGTCTCTCATTTGACCTAACTCTAACATTTCAGTCGAGGGAAAAATTAGCTGGCTACATTTAATGCATTGAAAACGAAATTAGTTGCTTTCCATCAACGATAATCGGATCCTGAACTATCACCAATCACGATGGATGGGTATTCCCTCTGGGAAGCCCCGTGTCTTGAGCGCTTATTGGGACTTAAACTCAACCCAAAACTCGAGGTGGGCTCATATATACGATCCATCACTAAAGATGTTGGAAAGATGGTCGGTTCCATGTAACGCCCCAGCAAGTACCAAACTCGTTTACCTTTCCAAGAGACAGAATAGGCCGATAATGGAGTAATGTCCATCTTTACTTTCCAACCATGATAGATTATTTTCCAACTTACAGCCTGTTTCTTACAGACGAAACGGGGCATGCCTCTCATTTCTCTTTCGCTATTACTATGGAAAGTGTTCAGACGAATTACATTCTTTAGTTTCACCAGTTCTAACTTTCACGGCTAAGACCAGTCATGTGATTCACATTGTAGCGTACCATCCTCACTGCTTTCGTATTCCACTGGTATTCCACTTTTCCTCCCAAACCGCTGCGTTTTGGAACCGATTCCAAGAGGATGCTTTCCCGATTACCACAAACTTAAACTTTTCAAGTCTAGCCTTAACCGTTATCTTCCCCACATATACGCATAAACTGTGCCTATTACTCTGTAACCCTCTACCTCAAGTGGCTCCCAGCCATTGTATAGGGTAAAAAATGTGTAAAAATGGTTCCCTTGTGCTAACATTGTCCACTGTTTTTGCGTTCTCATCTTTGAAGATGTTTTTAGGAAAAGAAATATTTGCTAAAATATGGAATATTTTAATAATTTTCTTAAAAGAAAACTTTAAAACTAGGAATAATGAACTGGACAGTACTTACTAAAATGTAAGAAACATTGTTCCTTATGAAATTATTTTGTTACATTGAATGCAATGTTCTTATTTAGCGTTATGCTCTTATTTGGAAGTTTTAATCATTATTAAAAATAATATCTAGATTTACACCGACGTGACAGCAATCCTGATTATTGGTTATATATGCCACGAGCACAGTTACAGAAACATCTATGATGGTTTTTGGTAATATATTTAGGAATAATAATGGATATTAAAAGAAAGCGTCAGCATAAATGAAATTATCTACTATTATGTAGATAATTAAGTCAATAACTCACATAAAATAAGTTCTTTTGTAAAAGACGATTATATAGTTGATTCTAAATTAAAATTAGTGACTGAGCCCTGTTTTATATTATTAAAAAAATAAAATTTTAAAAAAGTGAATTTATATAGAATGATAGTTAAACAAGGTGTCTTGCGCATTTATTGCTTCGTGTTGTAAATTCGATTCAATCATCTCTCTGACTAGTTTAAGCTTAGAAATATGTCTATGACAGTGTGATTCTAAAGACATTTTATGTGGGCTGAGAAAAGATTTCACGTTAGGAAAATACAGGTTTCCAGAAATGTCTGAAGTCGGTTACCCAATAAACGAACAAGAAAATTATGTGGGAATGGTCAGAAGAGACCCACTTTAAGTTTCCCGTCGTTTTCTTTTGAAACAAAATACTAACATTGAAATTCTTGCTGTATAGAACAATACTTTATTCAATTGAAACAAAAGAATTTCTAATGAGACTAAATTGTATGTGAATACTTTTATTTTGTTTCATTTAATGTCATTAAATACACTTATTCATTTATTTAAAATGTAATTTAAGGGGGTTACAGTCGAAGAATGCCTTTTACTGCTTAACCATAACCTGATTATAATTTAAATTTCACTTACGTTAGCCAGATTAAAATACGTTAATTAGTACTAAATTATTTGATTCAGGTTCTGGCCGCGATTAAGAAAACCAGCACAATATGTTGCTGAAGCTGTTTTAGTCAGCAGACGTTCAATATGAAGGAATTATTGAACATAAACCATCTTAAAACACCGAATCATAAACTTATTTTAATACTTTATAATTATACACTCAGATTGTAAAAATAAAAATTCACCATGAGAAGATGAACTAAAATCTCAATATGTCACTATAATTAATTATTATATAATAATAATATAATTTATAATTGATAATTATAATTAATTAACTGATTAATCAGGAAGAACATGGAAACTGTTACGAGTTATTTTTCTTATTTTACTTGGCAAATACTAACAGAATGCTTTTCAATAGAATTCATAGAGGATTCTCTGATTTGGAATTGTTTCTCGTACATAGGTTCGGTCATTGACTTTAATCAGGTGAAACTGTAATCAATGTTGCGTCTGTTGTTCGTAATTTACGTCATTTACAGGAAAATTACACTTGGAAATATGGATTAATTCCGACAAATTGATAATATAAGGAACATGTTTTGGCATATCTGGTTACTTATTTAGCTTTATCAGACAATATTAGGAGTGGAATAATTCGGGGTTGTCTTTCACGTTTAAATTCTATGTTGAGTTATTTTCATTGGTTGTGTGGACCTCACGAGTATATTGTTGGTAGTGTTTGCATATGTATCAGTTTTTAAATCCTATATTTTGTTTTCATATTTTTGTGGACATCTTGTATATATCTCATAGCGCCTGAGTATATGTTCAACTTTTGAAATGTTCAACTTTTGAAATGTTAGACGAGTTTAAGTGTCTGTCTATATTTCTGAGATGAGGTATTATGTACATTATTTACATTATTCGGACTATTGTCTTCAAGGACACATGGCACAGTGGATAAAGGCGTTGGTTAGATCCAGTGACAGGACCCAAAGAGTGTGAGTTTAATACACGGTTAAGGCAGAGGAGAACTTTCAGAGGGAAAATTAACAGGAGATAACTAATAACTGACATCCATCAAACATGGCACGTGAAACTAGAACAGTCTACCCCAGTGAGCGAAATAAAGGGTTCAGTTCGACATTTGAACCACCTGAAGAAGTCCGGAGCGTACAACGGCCGAAACGTTGTGATAAATATGGCGACAAAGATGAGGACAATAGTCCGAATAATGTAAATAATGAGTTTAAGTGTGTATTAAAAATGGTATAGTATGAAGAATGCCGGAAATTGAATGTGATCTTGCATTTCTTAGGTATATGTTTTATGAATACCGGCGATATAAAGAAGTGTGTCTGATGGGTATTTTTTAATGTTGTATATATTTTGGAATATACTAGACTTGCATTGTTGACTTATTTGATGTATTCTAGTGTTCTTGTTCGTTATATTTCCTACATAACTTTGCTATGAGGACATAACCATCATCATCATCATCATCATCATCATCATCATCGTCGTCGTCGTCATCGTCATTATCATCAGCAGGGCTTACAGTTAAATAACGCTGAAAACATGGGTTCTCATTCTGTTATGGTCCGGTTCCTTGTACCACTGTGATAGTCCAAGGTAGAACCAATAAAGAAGAACGCGAACACAGGTATGGAATAACACAGATATATTACAAACAGGAATATATACAGAGAAGTAGAAGTGTTAGTATGAACAATAAGGTTTAGTAGAGAAAACAATGTAGTCTCGACCAGTATCGCTATTCCAATGTCTTGCAGTAATGGTTTGAACGGGACTCTGTTTCGGACTGCCTCTGACTCGACTCGACTTGAACTACTGACTCTACTGACGATATTCAGTCACCCCCACCCACGAGGGTGTCATGTGGCACAAGGCCTTTTTAACGTGGGCTTTCCGAGCCCGTGGGCTCGGCCAAGAATATGCCCATTGAACCCGTATAAACGGATTCAGGGCCGGTCTAACTCTCTGAAAGAGACTCCGTCCTTCCTCGTAGCCTCTTTCGGGTTCCTCCCGTCCGTAGGAAGAGAGTTCAACCGAACAGTCGACTGGCTCCTTGCCTACTCCTGAGGCGAAGTATTTATTAAGTATGGAATAGTCCATTATTATTATTATGTGTGAGATCCCATAATACATTCTATCACCGAATCTCAGCAGCACCTAGTTCGGTCAATGCTTAAATGATGGCGGGGGGCGGCGCTTGGGAATACCGGGCACTGTAAGAAACATTCTACAATCTAAAATATATTGCGGCGTTAAATAACTAACAAGGGCTTATAAGCCGAAAAAATAAATCATTCAAACAGCAATCGTCATCATCATTATCATCATCATCGTCTCATGACTGTGTGCAGTCGAAGGTCGTTCTGCCCCTGACCAGTTCACGATACCTATCTGGTTTTGAAAGACGGCAAAGTATTCTTTTATGCGTAACCTGTCTTGGGTGAGTAAACCTGGCGAAGCCAATTCTGCCCCAGCTCCAACTCTATGCAATGCCCTTTAACTTAAAGGCAGGCTCATCATAGTATGTACACGTAGTTGTTGACTCCATAGGGAAAACTGTGCCCAAACCGTTGACATTAGTCGAGAAGTTCTTCATTATAACTGCATTAGCGGCATGCACAGATATGGCTTTCCAGCTATATGGCTGTTGACCTTATAAAAAGGTTCATGTGTCATTTGACAGATCTCCTTTTAATCCTATACTATGCTGACACATTGTGTCAACTTGTAGTATTAACTTTGTTAACTTTTGAAAAATAATGATATGGTCGCATATATTTAATGCATTAAAAGAGCAAGAGAATATCTAAACTGCCGACTGTATACAAACGCTTTCCCAACTCAATAATTAAAAATGGCTCCGCCAGTAGGTATTAGTGAAGATCATCTTTTTTTGAACTTCATAAAATGGCACTGTAGAATCACAAACAACTGTATCAGATAACAGATACGATATAACTTGAGGGATTTCAACGGCAGCAACAAATAGAAAGAATATAACTGGAAAAATAACGACTTAATCCAAATGTTGACGTTCCACATTACTTCAAATAAAAGGTTAAGAAGGAAACTCCCATCACTAGTAGAAAAAATAAGAGTTACTGAACTTGAGAACCTTATTTTCTTATTTCATTACCATTAGCAATACAGTTTAGTAGATAAAGGAGGCTGGTTTCAGCTAGTATCTAATGACCCAGGAATAGAAAGAAAATTTTACGAAAATATATGGCATATTTTTACTGAAATACGTTAGAATATCACAAACCCCTGACATTTATTTCCCGCATTCTAGTAAGTAGAGATTACACGCAGCAGTAGCAATTATCAAGCTGCTGTTAAGTGATTATAGAAGGGAAGGAGGAAACGATACAGAAGACTACCAAAGCAATGCATTAACAGGTAAACAGGAACATAAAATATTCTTAAATAGCTCCTTCAATTTCCGACGGCGAGAAATTCGCGTAATTGGAAAAATGAACGATGAAACGCTCACAACAGAAGAAAAACGTTCTATTAATATTTTTGACCAAAGGAATGTTTTAAGTTGAAATTTATTTTTGTAAGATCTTTAATGTTAATCATTCATATAATTTTCAAATTATGTTTTGGTGTTCAGTCTGTTTTACAATCGAAGCCAGTCATTTGACGTGTCGGATACAAGTCTAATCTGTAGCACAATGTTATTTAATAGCGAGATTCACAAACAACGAAACAACAATTACAATCATATCTTGTCATGAACAGCTCCTGTCAATTTTAATAATAGGATTCAGAGCTTTTTACTCTTATTGTCGTTTGTATAGTGACTTTCACAAATGATCACTTGTCTACACATGATGTGGCATGATATCAATGAGACATTTTAGGTTTAATATCAGAAATACGGATTCATACCATTCAGAAGAGCGTTAGCGCGAGGAAAACACTACAAGACTTAACCAAAACTCGAATTCGGTTTTCTGGTTCCATTTTTTATGCTGATATTCGTTGAATTAACATGCACATTTCGTTTTGTGACAGTAGCCACGTAGAATGAAAGCACAGCGAATTGCAATCGAATATTCTCTATTTATTGCAGCCAACGCTGTTTTATTCCTGACAACTCACTATTAATTATGCTTCTTCTTAAGACATAGATCATAACTACGTTAATATTAAAGGAAACAAAGATAAAAAAAAAGAAAACTATTTTTGAAAGTATCATAAACTACGTTATATAAAGATTTTGAATGTCAAACACAAAAAAGAATAGTAGAAAATCAGACTGAAGCAAAGTTAAAAACATCTACATGAATACACAGGAGAGACGAAGAAGAATTCTTTAAAAAAAATTAAAAAATTAAATTTGACATTTTCAAACATTTACATTTTGTTTTTTGCGTTTGTTTTTTTATACTTGTTATTCAAAATGGACAGTCGTTATTTTTTTAAAGTTCTTCTTTAACTATTATTTACTAGGATTTCTGTCTTCTCCACACAATAGTATATTAATGAAAAGTATTTCAAGATCAGTGCCTCTTTGTTTTAATTAAGTTTACGGACAATGCAAACCAAGTCTATCACTTAGTATGAAGTGGTGAGTGTCAGTTAAGTTTGCTGCGAAGTAATGTCAACATAAGGTGTATGTATATGAATGACATCAGGCCTGATATATCCAAAACACAGTAATTCATCAAATAACTCTTCGAAAATGGGCAAATAATCATGCAGAGAGAAGATGTAACAAGTTATTTAAGGACTAGACTTTTATACAAAATACAAATACCGTTTAATACATTTTATACCAAATACAAATACGGTTTAATATATTTTTGTACTGATACAAGTACCCTCAAATTGATTTTTTATACCAAATACAAGTACCGTCTAATACATTTTATACTAAATACGAAAGCCGTCAAATAGATTCTTCATGCCAATTAGAAGTACCGTCAAATAGATTCTTTATAGCATATACAAGTACTGTCTAATACATTTTTATAACAAATACAAGTGGTGTCTAATACACGTTTATACAAATGCCGTCTAATACATTTTTATACAGATAAAATGCCGTCTAATACATTTGATACCAAATACAATTACCAACGTGACTCAGCTGGGGTTTGCCTACGGATAGAGACTCGGCTGACAACAGTCAAAGAAAGTGCTCGTTCCCCGCATTTACAGGGAATGGGTAAAATTTCGAGGAGCGGGCCGAGTACACGAGGCAATTTGTTTTAAAATGCATAGGCTAGCTCCAACAACTACTGTTTTTGGCAAAACCTAGACGAACCAAATGGAGTTGGAATGGTGTGGTTTGTATGTTGTGCATGTTGAATTCTTGCAGGGATAGATTGTCTGAAAAATTTCGACTTTCATATTTGGGGTTGATAGGAATTTGTCTATAAAGATACGTGTTGTTTCTTTGGTGATAGTGCCGCAGCTTCTGCATACATCTAAGTATACTCACTATATATATATATATATCCTCGAATAAAAGAAAAATAATGAAGGACAGTTAATTAACGAAATAAACTTTTTTGAAATCAATTTGAAAATTAGTTTAACGTAAAAATTGATATTGGCTGGAAGTAGATAATATATTGTAAAGATATAGAGCATTTAGCGTGTAAACGCCACTTTGGAGTTTCTAACACGTTTCTTTATCATCTCTCAGTTGCGTCTCTGTCCTTGAACACAGTGCGCTCAGAGGCTTCTCTGTCAAAGGACAGGGGGGGCAACTGAGAAAAATTATACTGAAGAGGCGAACAGCCCTGGGGAACAGCTGCCCGAGGCCGCGCCCTTCCATTGCACAAGAGGGAGGGATCGGTGCTCGCACCGAGGCCAGCGCAACCGACGGTTGCGAGGGCTGAGGAGAATTTTTGACCCTGCCCGGCTGCAAGCGCTCGGGTCCCCACATTAATCCGACCTTGTGTCACAACCTGACCTCGTAGGGGGTCAAGTAAATACCCTGTAAACGCCTCTTTGGAGAAGTTTCTAACACGTTTCTTTATCATCTCTCAGTTGCGTCTCTGTCCTTGGACAGACTGCGCTCAGGGGCTTCTCTTTCAAAAGACAGATGGTCAACTGGCTTAATTATACTGAAGAGGTGCCCATCCCTAAGGAACAGTTGCCCGAGTCCGCGCCCTTCCATTCCATAAGAGGAAGGGATCGGTGCTCGCACCGAAGCCAGCGCAACCGACGGTTGCGTGGGCTGAGGGGAATTTTTGTTCCTGCCCGGGTGCACGCGCTCGGGTCCCCACATTAATCCGACCTTGTGTCACATCTCATTTTCGTGGGGGAATGAGTAAACACCGCGTGTAAACGCCTCTTTAGAGAAGTTTCTAACACGTTTCTTTATCATCTCTCAGTTGCGTTTCTGTCCTTGGGCAGAGATCACCCAGGAGCGACTCCTTCAAAGGACAAAGTCGCAATTGTGAAAAATTATACTGAGAGGTTCCCACCACTGTGGAACAGCTGCCGCACCCTCTCATTGCATCAGAGTGAAGGATCGTTACTCGCACTGAGGCCAGCGAAACCGACGGTTACGGGGGCTGCGGGCAACTTTGTTTCTTGCACGGGTGTACGCGCTCGGGTCCCCGCCTTAAAAAGACCTTGTGTCACAACTCGTCTTAGTGGGGAGACAGAGTAAATACTGAGTGCGCTCAGGGGTGGCTCTGAGAAAGGACAGAGTCGCAACTGAGGAAAATTATGCTGAGAGGTGCCCGACCCCGGCGAACCACTGTCATTGCAATAGAGAGAGCGATCGGTGCACGCAGCGACGCCAGCTCAACCGACGGTTTCGGGTGTTGGGGCAGTTTTTGTTCCTAGCACGAGTGCACATGATCGAGTCCACACATTAAACCAACCTTGTGTCACAACCTGAAATCTTGGTAGTTGGGGGAGGTAAATACAAATTCCTCAGTTTGAATCACATTATCATGTCTCATTTGCATCTCTGTCTTTGGGCAGATTGCGTTCAGGGGTATCTCCATCAAAGGACAGTGTCACAACTGTCAAAAGGACAGTGTCACAACTGTCAAAAATAAATTTGTTTATAGACCCGGATGTCACATGGCAGATATGTGAAATAAAACCTTACCATTGCATTTTATCAGGTGGATTAATTTTATGATTATATAGTAGTAATAAGTTCAGATGAATATCATTTGAGTTAATACATATGGTTCTGTCTTTTATTTGGTCTGCCTCCTTCATATATCGATAATTTCCAAACAGCAGGAACACAATCTCATTGACATTATGCCGACGATCATCGACAATCCCACTAGAACATCTGGAAAATAAAATGGAGAAGTTTAGAAAAAAACTGAACCAGCTGGAATTTGTAATTGTGTTAAAGATTAACCGATGAAACCTACATTGAGTGTAAACTACAGAGATCTTTCATAAAAAGCATAATAATCGTCATTATTCTGAATAATTGATAATTTAATATTAAAATGATAATTGTTGAAATCCTAAGACCTGTATATAAAACAATAATTTGGAATAGAAGAAATAATTACACAATGAAATTAAGAAGTTATAATGTTCATTCTTTACTTTTACATTCTTTGCAGTGAGAAAAATAACGATATAAAATAAACATTAAAACAGTGTCAGCTTTTAACCGAAACTAAAATAAGAACACACAAGAAAGAAAACCAGTTTGTTAAAATCTATATATAGTCTGACAAAAGGAATTTTTGTTGAGCTATATATTTCCGATGAGAGCTTTTAAAAAAATTCTGTTGAAATTAATTTCTCTTGAGAATGTCGCTTGTTTCAGGTTTTAGGAAAATAAAACTTGCCGACTCACTAAGTATCAACTGTGATAGATTAATATTCAAATTGGTTCACGGCTTGTCTTAGTAACGGTATTCTCTTGTTGAAATTTAATAATTTTTGCTTAGGCTAAATAATGCCAGAGGATGATATTTTATGCCCAATCAGTACATCAATATTTCGAGAACAAGAGATATTTACCATGCAAATTTAGTTTATTTTTGAAATTTCCAATTTGAGAGTCGGTGTTAAACATATGTCAAATTCTTTCAGTCTGATATTCTAGTTTAATTGTTATGTTTAGTGATATTTGCTACGTTTTGTCTTGATTGGTATTGAAAAGATTGTTGGCTCTTATCTGACGTGTCTTGATGCTGTTCATGGGGTGTCTGTTTCCTGTATGAGGATGTCTCCTACTTAATCATTTGTGATGCTGTCTATGTAGGAATGATCTAAGATTCTGAAGTATCTCATTTCTAATGCTTGAATTCTTCGCTGTCATTGTATCGTTCTATTCGTTGATAATCGAGCTATTTTAAATATTGAGAACATTTCATAGAATATTATTTATCACAGAAATTTGAAGCGATTTCTTGACATAGAGAAAATGAAAAAGGGTTTTCAGCTTACCAGTTTTCTATCTATGTGAAATTTCATATTCTATATCGCTCAGATCCTGAGAACTTTCAAAATCTTAACTCTTTATAGATCTCACGATTCCAAGGGTAGGACTTATTAAAGAAATACATCTATTTTTTTTTATTCAATCTAATATGACATACATAGCGATTCAGCAAATTCTAATGTCACCTTATTTGTAACTTATCAAAACTGTTTTCAGTGTATAATTTAATCTTTATTGTGCAGAAATATTAATAATTTTAAAATTTATTTAATACTCAACATAACCTTATTTAATGCTTTTCATCTTTAATGTAGTTTTCATATATATGGTGATTTTTTAAGCATACCTTAGATGTTGCACATAAAAAATAAAAGTATGGCTGCTACTTTTATTTGCCGTGTCACTCCAGGACGTTGGTGATGATGTCTCTTCATAATTTCGTAATTATTAGCAATGCTTTTCTTTAACTATCACTCCGACTCGCTATGTAAATTGGATGCAGAAAAGGGAGTGTGAAGCTCTTGTAGCTCTAAATAATATTTGTTTCTTCACAAGAACAAACATTGCTTACAACTGCAAGTGATACAAGGTTTGCTCTAAAATTCTTCAATATTTACAAAAGATAGTTTAGAACTTTAACTAAATAAAAAAATAAATTTTTATGCCAGTTTTCGTAGTGTGCGAGTAGTTAGCAATCCTGTAGGTCGAAAAATAAGTCCTATTAAAGAGCTGATGAACTTTTGATGAGTCAACAGCCAGCTAATTAGTGTTCTTCTATGTGCCGTGTCATTTCAGGGCGTAGGCGGTCAGAGCTTTCCCCAATTTTTTGTACTTTGTAGCTCTTATTAAATTTTGTCTTTTCGCTTAATCACCTAATAGATGTTATGGCAACAATTCCAAGAAGCTCTTTGGGTGGATTTTGCGCAGCTTTTCTCTGTCCCTCTTGCCCTTAATATGGCACCTGACAGGACAAAACAAAAGAGACAGTGGAAAGAAACACTTTGATAGATCTTATTTTTCGTTATAAAAGATTACTATCCTCCTGGCATAAAAATATAATTTTAATTTAGTTAAAGATCAAAGCTATTTTTCGTAAATCCTGCAGAATTTGTATTTTTTTTAACCCGTCTTGTTACATTTTGTTTTGTATGACGTTAAAAAGATTGGTGGCTTTTATATAATCCCATATTCTAGGTTTTCTAAATTGGCAAACTCGGTGACACATTGTGATATTCAGATTTTAAAGGAAAAAATGTACAGTCGTGAAATATTAACTTTTTGCTAAATAAGGTTTGGTAACAAAACATCATTGCATTTTGCAATATTTTTATATTTAATGGACATCCCATTTTCTTCTTTTTTTCTTAAATGTGCCCTAGAAATTTCAACTGTCTCATTCTGATGTTAATTATAATTGTCCTTTTTTGTTTCCATTTTCCCCAAAACTTCGTAATTGCTCACATCGTATTCCCAGCATACTTCTGTATAACTACTTTTCTGATGCTTCAAGTGTCTTCTTCATCTGTAATGAGATTGTCTAGCATTATAGGAAGATGAATATTTCATAAGAGTTAGGGACTATTTTCTTTATTTCCTCATGGAATTTCCCTGTTTCTTAATACTTTGCTTAGTTTTGAGCAATCATATTTCGCTATTCCAATGCTCCCTTCGGATTTCAGTGTCGTATTTTCCGTCCTCTGTTATAACATTAATTAGATATTTAAATGTTTGTACTTGTTTGATTTAGACATGTCCAATTTGTAACTAGAGTTAATTTCTCAATAAAATCACAGTGAAGATGACAAGGGGAAATCACACTACAGTCTGTTCTATGAAAACTAATGGCAAAGCAAAAACCAATCGAGAGTGATGAGATATCTATATTATTATGCCCTGCCTACTTTTGTTGTCTTAAGACGGTCGTAGTTCATAATAGCGACAGTTTTGTTAAGACACTGCCATTCATATACAATATTGTTTTATAAAGAATAAAGCAATCATAATCACTACAGAGCTGTTTAGACTTGAAGGCACATTGTAAAATAGTTTCCGAAGATGCCCATCTACTCAGACCCTTATTGTGTTTCTTAAACCTCGAAAGAACAAACCAATGATTTATATTGCAAATTTGCCGAACAGACGTTAGTTACAGTTTCAAGTGTGTATCATACACGTGATACATACGATTTAAAATTCAGAGTGGTATTTCTCCTATACTGGTTGAAAACCACGATAAACGAATTCTCAGTCTTCTTTGCTATTTAACACATAGCTTCGGGGGAAATAGATGGATTCTTACGTTTCTCAAAGGTAATTCGGCGAAAGTGAGTGTAATGGTATTGATCGAAATTCGAACTGGACTCGCATATTGTTCGTCGCGTACCTCTAACAAATCCAGCACTTTCAAAGAAAGCAATGTTTTTAATAAATAAGAACACGTGCGGTGTCAGCTTTCAGGCTCAACAAAAAAAATTTGTGTTAGAATCTGTTGTAACCATTGTGATATTCTACATTGAAATTGGTTTGGCACAAATGAAGAGGATTATTACATTTAAAATATTGCGATGAGAATTCTTTACAGTTTTGGAAAATCTGACATCGAAAAAGCACATAATCTTTCTGTTACCAAAGGTAATATAATTTTCTTTTGACTTGCTAGATGCCTACAATGTGACTATTTTCTATGTATTTCGGTAATATATATATATATATTGTGTAGCATTGCTACATATAAATTCAGCTCAGTGCTAGGTATAAATATTTGTAACTGGATTAAGCTACTTTTTAAAAATCATTTCACAAGATAATAAAACCACTAAAATGTAAGGGGTTACTGAGTGTTCCAGAATATGAGAAAATATTCTATTAAGAGGAGAAGATAATTAAAGAACAAGAATTAAGAAAACAAAAGATAACGATTGATATTGCATTTGAATTTTTTCTAGCCATTTCAACTGTAACATGATGAGATCTTGCCCCCCCAATTCATTACTGTGCTTAAATTCATAAAATCTAGATAACATAGAGGAAGGTTAATACAAAAAATTTCCATGAATGTATTTATAGAAAAGACACAGAGAAGCTACGCTACGGCGATGCCCGAAGCCGAGGTGCCAGGCCTCGACCACTAAAAATGACCAATAGTGCGTTAGTCAAAACGTAGCGAGGTTAATAATAATAATAATAATAATAATGAGCAGTTCGTTTATGCGAATATGTAATGCGCACGTATGTATTGTGTATACGAATTCAGTTACTTGTGCCTGAAACTGTAAACACTTCTAATGTTTCCGGACAACATTAACTTATCCTGTTATTGAGTTATTTGTTAGGAGTATATTGAGCATAAACACTATGGATATTTACTTAAAAAGATGTGTGAGCACGTAAAACACTCAACTAAATCATGGCAAATGAATGGGAGCGAGTCCCAACATACTTATTAAGAAATCTTAGGCATGCTAGATGGCTATATTATAATTATGTATTTTGGTAATATATCTTGTTTAGTGTTACCACTTAGAAATTCAATTCAGTGCTACATGTAAATATGTTACATGCAGGGCTGGATTCAGCTATTTCACGACCTATAGCATTTGGTAGAAAGACAAATATTAAATAGTACATTATTCGTTAATTGCAACAGAGCTCATAAAATAGGTAATCTTTAACTATTATTAAGTTAATAGATAAAACTAGAGTTATATGAAGTTAATAATTCTTACGAGATAACTGAGTAGATTTAATGGCCTCAATATAATGATACCTGAAAGATGTACTCCATCGGCCATTAACATTGTCAGATTATATGATGCTTATTTGACTAGAGTGCTTGAAATTATTTAATGCAGGGACCTCGATTACGTGGCACCTGTAGCATTTGCTATTAAGTTAAACCAGTAATAATTACATATAATTGGAAATTTCAGCCTTTTATTTCGCATAGACCTTAGATGCTTTTGAAAATGTACCTTAAATGCATACTCATGTGCATGGGATATTGAAACTAGCAGATTTTCTGTCTGACGAACAAAGAAGGTAAATTATAATAAAATCTATAAAATTTCTGCATAACCGATATTTTCAGTAATACATTTTCTAGTCCACTTAAATTTCATACTCTAGAAATAGACCTCGAGAGAAACATTTTAATAATATCCTAATGTCAATATTAATAATAATAATAACAATAATTACGTACATAAAAAAAATATATAATATAAATAATAATAAGACCAATTCATTTCATATCAGCGGTACATGTGGGTACTTCAACGTAGTGTAATGGTTAGCAATCTTATCTCGCTAGATCATTTACGAGTAATGAGTTCGATCCTCAGTATGGTGGCCTATACTTTCGGTCTTGTGCCATATCTAAGCTTTGCTTAGAAAATCACCATATTATAGAGGTACATGATGTTTAGTTCTAGTGATGTTAAGTGGGGACACAGCCAAAATTTAGCTTTACGTGAACTTATAAAAGATGAGTCCTGGAGTGGATAATTGAGCAGCATATTTTATCTTGGATGTTTATATTGTTTATCATAGCAAATATATGATTTTTTAAAAATCTTTAATCAATTTTACAATTAAAAATATTTTATTTGCGCCTGAAAATATCGAATTTCCTTAAGCAGATTACACTTTGGCATTTTGTTAGATGCGCTTTTAGCAACAGATCTCATTACTTCAGTCATCGGTGAAGTATTTAGAAAATTAAAGGAATGCTAAAATTTTAATCAATGGTCTGTTATGTTTGTCTATGAATACGTTTTAATTTTTCATATTCAGCAACCTTGTGTTTGATCATGAGTGATTTTCGTATATCAGGTGCGTGTAATCAGACTTCGGGTAAACCTTCTTTTGTTAAGTTGCGCGAAGTTTATTCTCACACTAGTAAAACAACGGCAGAAATATCTACAAGTTGTGTGACAGGTTTGTTAGTGCATGTCTCTTATAAGTACCTCACTTGATAAGAATAATCGTCTAAAGTTCAATCATGTGTCACGGTACAAAGAATAAAGATATACACCGCGTCTACACCAGTGTGATATAAATATCTTCAGACAAAAGCCAGTAAAATGTTTGAATAGCTACAAGAGAAATAGTAGAAATGTAATCGGAATATCAGTTTCTTCGGAAACTGTGCTTACCTAATATAATGGCATTCCCTTATACCAAAGTTTTAAATGACAAGTATCTTTAAATTTACTTAACTACATTTTACCATCGAAAGAAGGAATTTACTAGGCATTGCCAAAATATTTGTAGAAAGAAGCAGAATTATTTATATCGTACCATAAAATGGAAATGCCGTAGAGCTAGGGTTTAACAGTAGAAAATTAAATCGGCAAGCTGTATTCAAATTCAGGCTTAGGTAGTTTATGTTAACTTCTCATTGATTGCCTTCAAAAAAGCCTGAATCCGGATTTCTCGGTATGTTCGGTCATTACATACTATGCCCTTATGTATTTCCTTTTCATCACACATGCTCTACTTAAAGAGAAAAAGGAGCATTGAAAAAAAACTATGAAGACCATAACAATCTTCCAATTATTGGATTATCCGAATTTAATAAAGCGAAAAATATTTGCAGTGGAAATTTTTGAAGTGTGTAAGATTTTAAATACGACGTTCATACGTTAATAAGTAATTTCCGTTACAACGAATGTATCATCTTAACTCGTAATCAAAAGTTGTAGTTAACAAAAATTTGGAGTACTTTAACACACATTATATTTTAGCACGTCACTAACAGCATGTATAATGAATTAAAGAATACATTTCCTTGTTTGAATAATGGAGAGATTGTGTATTTATAGCTCATGATTTTACAATAGTAAAATCAAGGGAATAATGCTATTATGTAAGAATATTTAGTGTTTATGGTAAAAAAAACCGTTTACATATAATAATATTCAACACAAAAGGCACTGAATTGACAAGGAAAAGTCTATACAACCGACCCCAAAAGATGCGCTTCATGGAAGAAGATAATGTTGGACGTTTGGTGGGATCGTTGGTGTTTTGTTGATTTAGATTAAACAATAAATGTACATTTATACATCCAGTAGCTGCAACATGACCGTAAAACTTTGCCCGACAATTGCCCTGCAGTAGGAAATATGATGTTCCCTTCCATAACAATGTAAAGCCCGGATACAGCATAAATAACAAAGGAAAAATGTGGAACTCAGTCGGTTTGTTTCACACCAACCACGAAAAACTTCAATATTCTCGGAACTGATAACTCTCAAATAAACGTTTGGATTACGCTTTTTTACATTTTGAAAATTAAGTGACCTCCCGCCATACATACTTCATCTGAATCCTCCTGTTTATTCGAAAGTCAAGAAAATAGCTTTTTGTGTGATCTACGACGAGAAACCCCGAAAGAAGTTGCTTGTAGGTTGGAGGGGGGGAATTATGGGCTTGAATAGCTTTACTTAATACGCTCTATACTGACTAGTTATTGGTAAATGAGCTTAGATAGCACTCAGTTACCAAGAGCGGCTAAAACATAGCTTGATCACAAAAACTATCTATACATAAAAGAGAAAAAAATGTTGATACTTCAGCAAGACAATGAGAGCTGTTGACGTTCCGTAAAAACTACCATTTTGTAAGTCGGTGATCTCTTTCTATTTGTAATGATGAGGTCTTCTCGTCTCCATAAATAAATCACAAAGAAAACGCTTGAGCAATTATCGCAACAGATTAACTTTTTGCTAAATAAGGTTTGGTAACAAAACATCATTGCATTTTGCAATATTTTTATATTTACTGGATATCACATTTTCTGCTTTTTTCTTTTATAAAAAGCAGTTTCCTAAAATGAAGAATAAATTGAAAGAATGAAAAAGAGTACTTTCAAGAAAATAAATATCAGTGGTCAAGAGTTTGAAATAGTGAGCAAATTCAAATATCTTGGTTCGAATATCGACGTACAGGCCTCCAGAATAGGAATAATTTCAAGAACAGCAAAAACAGTGACAGCTGTAGTAATCTAAACAGCATCTAGAAAGATAAGATAATTTGCCTGAAATTAAATATCAGACTGTTGCGAGCATTGACTTGCCCCAGCTTTCTGTACGCTTACAAATCTTGGAAAGTAACAGCAGAATTACAACGAAGAATACACGTATTAGAAATGAGATATTAAAGAATCAACCTTGGCATCTACATAGACCGCATCACAAATAACGCAGTGCGAGACACAATCAGACAAGAAACAGGTAGATTTGTAGACCACCTAACCTTGGTATAGAAGAAGAATTTGAAATAGAATGGATAAGATATAGGAGACAACAATGTATACACTGTCATTCTACATGATACCGTTTAAGGTAGACAGGAAAAATGGACTGAAAACGTTACTGGGTGGACTGATAGATCATTAACAGAGACTTAGACATTCGCCTGCAACCAAGGGATATGTAGTCAGCTGATCAGGTTTTTAACTGCACTGCGGCCAAACAGCCATGACTGGTTATGGGACTTATGATAATGATGATGATGAACCATGCAGAAAACAGGTAGATTAACATAGAAGCACTTTATAAAAATCTGAAACCGCTTTTAAAATAAATCACGGTGTTTTTATAATTTCTAAACATTGTTTTAATACGTTGACCGCCAGAAGTTCATTACGAAATCTTACTTCAAATGCCAAATTTATGATAGTCAGCTAAGGCAATAAAACATTTTAATTAGTTGATTTATAGCTTTAACTGAAGTTTTATCATTGTTTTCATACTAAAAGTATCATTGGGAAATTTGTAAAATGTTTGCTTGGTGATCAACTACCAAATATCAGAAAACGTCCAAGAATGGATAGTGGAACACAGCATTATTGTGAATAAATTCCACCAAATTAGAAGACCCCCCCTCAGAGACTGCAGAGCAAGAAACACCGTTTGCGAAGACAGACCACCTCCCTGCCTTGTTGCTTGTTTCAAAGATCACCATTCGAGCACCTAGTTTGGATACCGGACACATCTGTTGTGGTCAAAAGAAATTAGCGACTCTGTAGTCGGGCGCAATTTCAGTTTGGGCGTTTCTCCCCCCTACACCGGCTTCCCGGTATTTATTGTTGTTCTCTGTCTTGTATCCACTTCGTTCGTTCCGTCACTACTACACGTAACGTACAATGTACCCCGACAGAACTCACTCTTTTCTCCAAGATGGTCTCGATTCACTCTCTCAAATAGAAGTCCTACACGGCATACCCAAACGAACTCTCTCACTTTCAGACGTCGGTAAAAATAACTCATTCACCGCTTCCGCCCTTCGACTCGAGTTCCGGTTTACTACGTCTGCTACACTCCCTCCCACCGGTCTCATGATCATACATATAACAGTGCGGATGCGGTCTTTTGTTTCGGAGGCTCCTCCGAAGGGGTCTTGTCTGAACTTCTTCCTCGAAGGAGCTCTCAGAAGAGTTGTCAGAGCTGTCAACGTTATTACTTGGGTTCTCAAGTGAATCGTTTATCTCACATAGTATGGGCTCAATCAGCAACTCTGACGATTCATTCTCAATGTCACTCGTCAACGGTGTCGTACCCGATAGTTGTAGATCGCATTGGCAGGCGCACTTGTAGTAAACACGTCGTCTTTTTATGTGTGTTATATCTATACACCGCTTCCATGACTGTACACTGCTTTCTGGCGGCAATCCTTTTTACACTACAGTGACACCTTCTGCTATGCAGTTGCCACTTAGTACATGCGCACATCGGAGTCGAAGCTGGATCCTCCAGTCATCCACAAAGCACTCAGAAGGCAGTACCCATATCAGAAAGGATTTCCTCCGGGGTCCTCGTTCATAAAACACTGGCTCTAACTGGCGGATGACACTTGAAGAGTCCTGCCGTGGCAATTGTCGCCAGAATGCGAATCTAGTGGGTCCGCAATCTATAAGCGTGAGGAAATGCTGGTCGCCGTAATGTATACTCAGCCTGCTCCAAGTGCTGCTTACACCCAAATTCCCTTTTTGCCATTTGACTGCGGAATCTATTGACTGGCACGTTTGGCACCCCTTGACTACAGCCCTAACGGCACTCGTGGGCACTGAGGTATTGGTCAACCGTATGAAATAGTATGTTCTTCTTACACCGAGGTGCCACTGCAACGGTGTATTTTCATTATCTCGTCTGACTTCTCCACAGAAGCAGCGCATATCGATGGTACAGACGTAACGTCCTTTTTTATGGTGTCATAGCATCTTTGTGGTACGCGGGTCAATCTGTCAGCACGGTTGCAGTTTGATGTTACTAATGTTACATACACAGACAGATCATATTCAGTGACTAGTCTCTTGATAGTCTCCAACCTCCTCCTGATCAGCATCACGCTCGCTGGCATCCGCTGCCATGGAAAAGGATTCGGGAATAAACCCTGAGAACAAATCTGGAGGCGGAGTCCCTAAGGCAGTCCGATGTTATGTTCAACTTTGTTCTCGCAAGTCCTGCGACGACGCCAGTGCCAAGCTCTATTGGCGTCGACCTTTCCCTTTGACAGCATCGGTCGTGTATAAACGGGAGACGTCTTGCATGGGAAACTGTTGATCTCTCACAAAATACTTCCAAAGCGTCGCCTCACCGCGAAGGAAGACCCAGGAAACAACAGTTTACCGGTTATAAGTCAACACTTGATTGGCGTGGATCAAAACCCCAGGGGTTGCTTTTGACGGAGGGAGAGATCATTGCACCTCACTGGACAGCTACCACTCGCCTTAAACTAGGAAATACCTGCCAATAAGGTGCTGTTCTACCAAAATCTGGCTGCATCACTGGGTGCTTGGGGCTTAGGGATGCAAATATGAATCGCGGTCTGCAAACACAGGACTAAGCAAACAAAAAGTAAAAAAACAACATCCAGAATTCCGTGTTAGAACGTACAGATTATGACAATTGGTCTATCAGATGACCTTCGCGAGATCTTCGACACCCGCAAGTACTTGTTGGTGGAGATAGTGGAACTCATCATGGATGAATCGGAGCGAATCTACTCACTTCGATGGCATACCTCTGATGGAACTGTCAACCTTGTCAACGCTTACGCCACAACCCTACAAATCTCACAAGACATCTAAGATGAGTTTTGAGCTATCAAAAATGCCACCATGATGCAAGATGGCATGTGTCTGTATCATGGCGGATACATTCTACATCGCACATAATAACGATCATCACTTGTTTGAATGCAGTAACTACTCTCTTCAAAGCGTGATTCTATTTCAAAGGTAAACTTTTCGCGACACCACTTGAGACGTGAATGATGGTGTTGTGCGCGATTGTAAGACTGGCACGATGAATATGTGTCCGTAACCATTTCGCAAGTAAACGATACCCAAATGATTTTTCTGATAGTCCTGGCGCCAAATTTTCTTTGGTGTGTACTGTGAATAACCAGCAGCCTGTCACAAATGATCTTACATTGCGTGGATTTCAGCGAGCCGTTCATTATTTGGAGTTTGTATTTCATGTGACCAATGTTGTCAACATGGAAGCGTCACATCAAACACGGGTTGCATTTTTCTGAAATGAACGTCTAGTTTCTCAAAGGCCCACAACTCGCCCCCTCTCGAACGTATTTAATTGAAAATAAACAAGCATGTTTGCCTCTCCGCAGAATAAAACCTGGTTGCACTTGCAATGAATTATATCGCAATACGATTCAGACGGTGCACTGTTATCAGTTTTATTAAGTCACAAGATGACTAAACACACCATCTATAACACAAATGAACAAGGCAAGACGCCTTAAATAAAGAACTTAGTCCGGTGAAGTTGGATGGAGTCAGGCAGTCGCTGTCTTTTCTCGAAACTGACTTTTCGAACTCTCTGTCTTCCGGCAGAGAGGAACCGAGACGAGGCTATGCCTACGAGCAGAGTCTCAACTGGGGAGGTAGACAAACTTTCTCACAAGAGAAACCACAAAATATCTACTAAACACTTGCATTCATTTACTGTACGCAGTTCAAATTCGGTATTGGTATTCAAAGTATTTATATGCACTCAAAGTATTTATTAGGCATACACATTTTCCGTTTTGGGGAACAAATTATAATGACGAATGTATCATTCTATCTTTATTTATACGAAAAAGTAAAGAATAAATTTGGGGCAAATTATTTTTGTCATGGTAGTAGCAGCGTAAACAGCGGAGTAAAGAATAAATTCCCATTAATGAAGGGACTGAAAGTATATTTATCTAAGATAATGTTCTGGATATTCAGTCAAGGGAAGAATATGTAGTCATTACGGTCAAGGGGTCATATCACTGTAAAACGATATGTTTCATTGGATAGCAATTATTTCCTCTTGCCTTATGCATGGGAAATATGATAAACAGTTACTATATCCTTTAAACTTTGCTTTTGTGACCAGGATACTGAAATTTCTGAAATTGATATATTCTCATTGGGAAACCGGGGCATCAAGCAAGATCTTTACACTGTTGTATTTCTCTTTGAGCTGCACCAAGTAGGCCAGGAGAAGAGATGAATATATGTTCTCGTTATGAAGCAGCATGGATTTGAGACTTCTGAATGAGCTGTCGATGAAGAGGTGCCACTCGCTGGCGTTACAGGCGATTTCAATTGCCTCGAACAGACCGGTCATATTGTGGCAGAAGCAAAGTCCTTTTCACGTATATAAAAAAAAGCTTAAAAATACTAGTAACGCTTTCTCTGACCTGCGACTTGCATACTTTTATCTGACAAATTCCACTGATTCAGTCTCGACGGCAAAAGCTCGACATTGGACATTCTGAGACCAAAATCTTTGATCAAATCGTTGACGTTTTTTTGTTAGGGTTAGTATGGCTTTCCCCCCTCGGCTGGATCAATGACTTGATTCCTCTTTTGAAGACAGCTGCTCTTTCTTTGAAGGAGTGAGTACGCGGAGTTTAGAGCAGTGCAGCACTGAGACAATCGATATATGATAGCAGACGCATACTTGACAGCTTGATGTTTAAAAGACTCGACCATGTAGAGGAAGTAATTGTTTGAGTGGTCAGTTTGTGTTGTGGAGTAAATAACACACCATCTATAACACAAATGAACTAGGCAAGACACCTTAAATAAAGAACTTAGTCCGGTGAAGTTGGCTAGAAACAGGCAGTCCGCTATCTGGCTCGAAACTGACTTTTCGAACTCTCTGTCTTCGGGCAGAGATGAACCGAGACGAGGCTATGCCTACGTGCAGAGTCTCAACTGGGGAGGTAGAAAAACACGACCTCGTGTATGCGGGGTCTACGGGGAATTTTGCCTGAGACTACGGGCTCGGATACATAAAAATTGGCCTTATGCCACATCCGGACTTGTGGGGAGGTTGGTAAATACCAGTCCGTTAAAATCAGTAGAGGAGGATTTCTAATGATTTTACGGCGATTAACTTAAGCGAGAAATAATATTATAACCGTTAGGAGTGAGTTATAACAGTGGCGACGAGGAATCGGGACTCATATGGTGTAGGAAAATATACGTTTTGCTTCGACGTACATGATAACAGTGACAACGAGATGTTAGAAACAACATGGTTTCATTTTTTCTTCCTTAGAGTGTGTCAAAAAGAAAAAAAAAGGTATAGAAGGGATTAAAACACAAATGAACTAAGCAAGACGCCTTAAATAACTTAAAGTGTATCAGGAATAGTCTGTTGAAGTCAGTCCGGAAGAATTCTAATGACGTATGGACGAGTCACGTAAGCAAGTCATAATATTATAACAATTAGGAGTGAGTTATAACAGTGTCGACGAGGAATCGAAACTCATATGGTGTAGGAAAATATACGCCTTGATTCGACGTACATGATAACAGTGACAACGAGATGATAGAACCAAGATGGTTTCATTTTTTCTTCCTTAGAGTGTGTCAAAAAGAAAAAAAAGGTATAGAAGGGATTAAAACACAAATGAACTAAGCAAGACGCCTTAAATAAATAACTTAAATTATATCAGGAAAGGTCTGTTGAAGTCAGTCCGGAAGAATTGTAATGACGTATCGATGAGTCACTTAAGCAAGTCATAATATTATAACCGTTAGGAGTGAGTTATAACAGTGGCGACGAGGAATCGAGACTCATATGGAGTAGTAACATATACGCCTTGCTTCAGCGTACATGATAAGTGTGGCAACGAGATTTTCGAAGCAAGATGGTTTCATTTTTTCTTCCATAGAGTGTGTCAAAAAGAAAAAAAGTATAGAAGGCTGTCATAACAAAACTATGTTATCAGAAATTGGCACCAAGTATGACTAGAACAATGGAGCTGTTTTTTTGAGAGGACGATGTTTTGCTGACCACACATTCTGATAATTAGCGAAAATCTGACTGACGAGGTCTAGATGAAGAATAGAATTTATGACACTACTGGTCGCATTGTTCTGTTGGCGACCACAGAAGGTGAGAGCTGCGATTAAGGAAAGAAAAGGAAAAGAAAAAGATAATTTTTTTTTTTAGCAAGATATTTTTTTTTTCCTGAAACAAAGCCCGCTGGACCGCACACGCCCGACGGGACATCATTGGCCGAGTGGTGATCACGTGACGCAAGGAGGGAAGCTGTCGCCGCCCACCTAGAGGATGGGTATGAGAGGATGCTACGAAGAAGTGGGGAGGACAGTTGACGCCCTTCAGTAGTATGGTGAGAAGGTGGGAGTAAGAGAAGACTTCCAAAAATGGAAAGAAGTGGAAAATTCCTAACCAAAAATAAAATAAGTGGATAGGTATTTAGAATTATCGAGGAACCTCCGACGCTGAAAAACCCACCCCGGTTTTGATCGGCGTCCATATAAGCAAAGTCGCAGCGAGCAGGGTTGAGTTCAGAGAGTTCAGTTGAGTTCAGTACAGCTGAGTTGGGGTTAAAAAGACAGGCAAACAATTGAGCTGTGAGCTCTGAGACAGCCTCGCAGAAAGCTGACTTAAGATTCGCGCACTTCCGAACTCGTTTTAATTCAAGAACACTTTATTTTGAGGAGCGACATAGATCCATACCACCAAAATAAGTTTTTCGACTTTCGCCTGAAGACACACCAAGAACCAATTTCTTAAAGAACAGACAAATTAAAGTGTTAAAACTCGCCTAACAAAAGAACAACGTGTCACAATCCATATAACGGGTCGGGAGATAGACGCATTCCTATGTATCCAGCAACTAGACATAAAGTTTTGTTATCCTTTTCTTTTTAATACCTTGAACTTTTGAGTTATCATTTTATTTTCCTTTATGCATATTTGTGCGGTGTCACCCTCGTTGAACACGATTTGCATTACGGCCCCAACGACTGATTGATTTCGTCTGCCTAAGATCAATTCACAACGTGGGTAGGCAGACAGGAGATCAACGCAGTTACTTTGGTAACCAGACGTTGGAAGTGAGTTGGGAACGACGAGGCTGATATCGAATCTAACCAGATTCCCATCTGAATCACCAAAAGGATAGAACGTCACATTTGGGTGCCGCGACCGATGCCAAGCCGGTTGGTCGTCACAGGACGGGACAACACGACTGACGCAAACAGGCGGACGTCACGTTTGGAGCGGCGACACCCGAACGAAGCAGCGAGGAGCGAGCGAAAGCTATGATTAGGGACGTCACAGTCTTCCTTACAATGTGTCAAGAAGAAAATAAAGGTATAGAAGGGATTAAAACACAAATGAAATATGCAAAACGCCTTAAATAAATAACTTAAAGTGTATCAGGAATAGACTGATGAAGTCAGTCCGGCAAAATTCTAATGACGTATCGAGGAGTCACTTAAGCAAGTCATAATATTATAACCGTTAGTAGCGAGTTATAACAGTGGCGACTAGGAATCGAAATGCATATGAAGTAGGAAAATATAGCCTTTACATCGGCGTACATGATAACAGTGACAACGAGATGTTAGAACCAAAATGGTTTCTTTTTGTCTTCCTTAGAGTGTGTCAAGAAGAAAATAAAGGTATTGAAGGGATTAAAACACAAATGAAATATGCAAAAAGCCTTAAATAGATAACATAAAGTATATCAGGAATAGTCTGTTGAAGTCAGTCCGGCAAATTCTAATGACGTATCGACGAGTCACTTAAGCAAGTCATAATATTATAACCGTTAGGAGTGAGTTATAACAATGGCGACGAGGAATCGAAACTCATATGGAGTAGGAAAATATACGCTTTGCTTCGGCGTACATGATAACAGTGACAACGTGATGTTAGAACCAAGATGGTTTCATTTTGTCTTCCTTAGAGTGTGTCAAGAAGAAAAAAAGGTATAGAAAGGATTAACACAAAAATGTACTAAGGAAGAAGCCATAAAAAATAAATTAAAGTGTATCAGGAATAGTCTGTTGAAGTCAGTCCGGAAGAATTCTAATGACGGATCGACGAGTCACTTAAGCAAGTCATAATATTATAACCGTTAGGAGTGAGTTATAACAATGGCGACGAGGAATCGAAACTCATATGGAGTAGGAAAATATACGCTTTGCTTCGGCGTACATGATAACAGTGACAACGTGATGTTAGAACCAAGATGGTTTCATTTTGTCTTCCTTAGAGTGTGTCAAGAAGAAAAAAATGTATAGAAGGGATTAAGACAAAAATGTACTAAGGGAGAAGCCATAAAAAATAAATTAAAGTGTATCAGGAATAGTCTGTTGAAGTCAGTCCGGAAGAATTCTAATGACGGATAGATGAGTCACTTAAGCAAGTCATAATATTATAACCGTTAGGAGTGAGTTATAACAGTGACGACGAGGAATCGAAACTCATATGGAGTAGGAAAATATACGCTTTGATTTGGCGTATATGATAACAGTGACAACGAGATGTTAGAACAAAGATGGTTTCATTCTGTCTTCCTTAGAGTGTGTCAAGAAGAAAAAAAGGTATAGAAAGGATTAACATAAAAATGTACTAAGGAAGAAGCCTTAAATAAATAAATTAAAGTGTATCAGGAATAGTCTGTTGAAGTCAGTCCGGAAGAATTCTAATGACGGATAGATGAGTCACTTAAGCAAGTCATAATATTATAACCGTTAGGAGTGAGTTATAACAGTGGCGACGAGGAATCGAAACTCATATGGAGTAGGAAAATATACGCTTTGGTTCGGCGTACATGATAACAGTGACAACGAGATGTTAGAACAAAGATGGTTTCATTTTGTCTTCCGTAGAGTGTGTCAAGAAGAAAAAAAGGTATAGAAAGTATTAACACAAAAATGTACTAAGGAAGAAGCCATAAAAAATAAATTAAAGTGTATCAGGAATAGTCTGTTGAAGTCAGTCCGGAAGAATTCTAATGACGGATCGACGAGTCACTTAAGCAAGTCATAATATTATAACCGTTAGGAGTGAGTTATAACAGTGGCGACGAGGAATCGAAACTCATATCGAGTAGGAAAATATACGCTTTGCTTCGGCGTACAAGATAACAGTGACAACGAGATGTTAGAACAAAGATGGTTTCATTTTGTCTTCCTTAGAGTGTGTCAAGAAGAAAAAAAGGTATATAAAGGATTAACATGAAAATGAACTAAGGAAGAAGCCTTAAATAAATAACTTAAAATGTATCAGGAATAGTGTGTTGAAGTCAGTCGGGAAGAATTCTAATGACGTATCGACGAGTCACTTAAGCAAGTCATAATATTATAACCGTTAGGAGTGAGTTATAACAGTGGCGACGAGGAATCGAAACTCATATGGAGTAGGAAAATATAGGCTTTGCTTCGGCGTACATGATAACAGTGACAACGAGATGTTAGAACCAAGATGGTTTCATTATGTCTTCCTTAGAGTGTGTCAAGAAGAAAATAAATGTATAGAAGGGATTAAAACATAAATGAAATATGCAAGACGCCTTAAATAAATAACTTAAAGTGTATCAGGAATAGTCTGTTGAAGTCAGTCCGGCAAATTCTAATGACGTATCGACGAGTCACTTAAGCAAGTCATAATATTATAACCGTTAGGAGTGAGTTATAACTGTGGCGACGAGGAATCGAAACTCATATGGAGTAGGAAAATATATGCTTTGCTTCGGCGTACATGATAACAGTGACAACGAGATGTTAGAACAAAGATGGTTTCATTTTGTCTTCCTTAGAGTGTGTCAAGAAGAAAAAAAAGTATAGAAAGGATTAACATAAAAATGTACTAAGGAAGAAGCCTTAAATAAATAAATTAAAGTGTATCAGGAATAGTCTGTTGAAGTCAGTCCGGAAGAATTCTAATGACGGATCGACGAGTCACTTAAGCAAGTCATAATATTATAACCGTTAGGAGTGAGTTATAACAGTGGCGACGAGGAATCGAAACTCATATGGAGTAGGAAAATATAGGCTTTGCTTCGGCGTACATGAAAACAGTGACAACGAGATGTTAGAACCAAGATGGTTTCATTTTGTCTCCCTTAGAGTGTGTCAAGAAGAAAATAAAGGTATAGAAGGGATTAAAACACAAACGAAATATGCAAGACGCCTTAAATAAATAACTTAAAGTGTATCAGGAATAGTCTGTTGAAGTCAGTCCGGCAAATTCTAATGACGTATCGACGAGTCACTTAAGCAAGTCATAATATTATAACCGTTAGGAGTGAGTTATAAGAGTGGCGACGAGGAATCGAAACTCATATGGGGTAGGAAAATATACGCTTTGCTTCGGCGTACATGATAACAGTGACAACGAGATGTTAGAACAAAGATGGTTTCATTTTGTCTTCCTTAGAGTGTGTCAGGAAGAAAAAAAGGTATAGAAAAAAATTAACATAAAAATGTACTAAGGAAGAAGCATTAAATACATAAATTAAAGGGTATCAGGAATAGTCTGTTGAAGTCAGTCCGGCAAAATTGAAATGACGTATCGACGAGTCACTTAAGCAAGTCATAATATTATAACCGTTACTAGCGAGTAATAACAGTGGCGACGAGGAATCGAATCGCATATGAAGTAGGAAAATATAGCCTTTCCATCGGCGTACATGATAACAGTGACAACGAGATGTTAGAACCAAAATGGTTCTTTTTGTCTTCCTTAGAGTGTGTCAAGAAGAAAATAAAGGCATTGAAGGGATTAAAACACAAATGAAATATGCAAGAGGCCTTAAATAAATAACTTAAAGTGTATCAGGAATAGTGTGTTGAAGTCAGTCGGGAAGAATTCTAATGACGTATCGACGAGTCACTTAAGCAAGTCATAATATTATAACCGTTAGGAGTGAGTTATAACAGTGGCGACGAGGAATCGAAACTCATATGGAGTAGGAAAATATACGCTTTGCTTCGGCGTACATGATAACAGTGACAACGAGATGTTAGAACAAAGATGGTTTCATTTTGTCTTCCTTAGAGTGTGTCAAGAAGAAAAAAATGTATAGAAGGGATTAACACAAAAATGTACTAAGGAAGAAGCCTTAAATAAATAACTTAAAGTGTATCAGAAATAGTGTGTTGAAGTCAGTCGGGAAGAATTCTAATGACGTATCGACGAGTCACTTAAGCAAGTCATAATATTATAACCGTTAGGAATGAGTTATAACAGTGGCGACGAGGAATGGAAACTCTTATGGAGTAGGAAAATATACGCTTTGGTTCGGCGTACATGATAACAGTGACAACGAGATGTTAGAACAAAGATGGTTTCAATTTGTCTCCTTAGAGTATGTCAATAAGAAAAAAAATGTATAGAAGGGATTAACACAAAATGTACTATTAAGAAGCCTTAAAAAATAACTTAAAGTGTATCAGGAATAGTGTGTTGAAGTCACTCGGGAAGAATTCTAATGACGTATCGACGAGTCACTTAAAAGTCAAATATTATAACCGTTAGGAATGAGTTATAACAGTGGCGACGAGGAATCAGGAAAATATACGGAATAAGAACAGTGACAAACACAGATGTTGAAGATGGTTTCATTTATAATTCCTTAGATTGTAATAAGAAAAAAAAGTATAGAAAAGATTAACACAAAAATACGGAAGACGCCTTAAAAAATAAATTAAAGTATATCAGAATAGTCTGTTGAAGTCAGTCCGAAGAATTTAATGACGGATCGACGAGTCACTTATAACCGTATTATAATGAGTTATAACAGTGGCGACGAGGAATCGAAACTCATATGGAGTAGGAAAATATACGCTTTGGTTCGGCGTACATGATAACAGTGACAACGAGATGTTAGAACAAAGATGGTTTCATTTTGTCTTCCTTAGATTGTGTCAAGAAGAAAAAAAAAGGTATAGAAAGTATTAACACAAAATGTACTAAGGAAGAAGCCTTAAAAAATAAATTAAAGTGTATCAGGAATAGTCTGTTGAAGTCAGTCCGGAAGAATTCTAATGACGGATCGACGAGTCATACGCTTAAGAAGGGAAGATAATATTATAACCGTTAGGAGCCTTAAATATAACAGTGATCGACGAGGAATCGAAACTCATATGGAGTAGGAAAATATACGCTTTGATTTCATATGTACATGAAACGAGATGTTAGAACAAAGATGGTTTCATTTTGTCTTCCTTAGAGTGTGTGTCAAGAAGAAAAAAAAATTATAGAAGGATTAAAAAAAAATGTACTAACAAGACGCCTTAAATAAATAACTTAAATTATATCAGGAATAGTCTGTTGAAGTCAGTCCGGAAGAATTCTAATGACGTATCGACGAGTCACTTAAGCAAGTCATAATATTATAACCGTTAGGAGTGAGTTATAACAGTGGCGACGAGGAATCGAAACTCATATGGAGTAGGAAAATATACGCTTTGCTTCGGCGTACATGATAACAGTGACAACGAGATGTTAGAACAAAGATGGTTTCATTTTGTCTTCCTTAGAGTGTGTCAAGAAGAAAAAAAATGTATAGAAGTGATTAAAACACAAATGAACTAAGCCAGACGCCTTAAATAAATAACTTAAATTATATCACGAATAGTCTGTTGAAGTCAGTCCGGAAGAATTCTAATGACGTATCGACGAGTCACTTAAGCAAGTCATAATATTATAACCGTTAGGAATGAGTTATAACAGTGGCGACGAGGAATCAAAAACTCATATGGAGTAGGAAAATATACGCTTTGCTTCGGCGTACCTGATAACAGTGACAACGAGATGTTAGAACCAAGATGGTTTCATTTTGTCTTCCTTAGAGTGTGTCAAGAAGAAAAAAAAATGTATAGAAGTGATTAAAACAAAAATGAACTAAGGGAAGAAGTCAAATAAATAACTTAAAGTAATCAGGAATAGTGTGTTGAAGTCAGTCAACGAAGAATTCTAATGACGTATCGACGAGTCAGAAGGGATTAAAACACAAATAGACTAAGCAAGTCATAAATTAAACCGTTAAAGTTATAACAAGTGTCGAAACTCATATGGAAAATAGGACCTGATATACGCTTTGTTCGGCGTAGTAAAAATATAGTGACAACGGAAGATGTTAGAACAAAGATGGTCTTTTTGACGTATCGACGAGTCATCAAGTCATTATTATAACCGTTTAGGAGTGAGTTATAACAATGGCGACGAGAATCGAAACTCATATGGAGTAGGAAAATATACGTTTGCTTCGGCGTATAGAAGGGTTATTATTTGTCTTCCTTAGACAAAATGTACACAAGGAGAAGCAAGACGCCTTAAATAAATAACTTAAAATATATCAGGAAAAATATGTTGAATTCAGTCTGGAAGAATTCTCATGACGTATCGACGAGTCACTTAAGCTAGTCATTATTTTATAACCATTAGGAGTGAGTTATATCGGTGACGACGGGGAATCGAAACTCATATAGTGTAGGAAAATATACGCTTTGCTTCGGCGTACATGATAACATTGACAACGAGATGTTAGAATGAATATGGTGTCATTTTGTCTTCCTTAGATTGTGTCAAAATGAAGAAAAAAGGTATAGAAAGGATTAAAACTAAAGACGAAATAAATAACGTAAAATATATCAGGAATAGTCTGTTGAAGTCAGTCGGAAGAATTCGACGTATCGACGAGTCACCTAAGCAAGTCATAATATTATAACCGTTAGGATGGAGTTATAACAGTGGCGACGAGAATCAATGGAATAGGAAAATATATTTGCTTCGGCGTACATGATAACAGTGACAACGAGATGTTAGAACAAAGATGGTTTCATTTTGTCTTCCTTAGAGTGTCAAGAAGAAAAAAATTATAGAAGGATTAAAACAAAAATGAACTAAGGAAGACGCCTTAAATAAATAACTTAAATTATATCAGAATAATGTAGTTGAAATCAGTCCGGAAGAATTCTAATGACGTAATCGACGAGTCAAAATCAAACATAATGTTATTATAACCGTTAGGATGAGTTATAACAGTGGCGACGAGAATCGAAACTCATATGGAGTAGGAAAATATACACATGATAACAGTGACAACGAGATGTTAGAACAAAGATGGTTTCATTTTGTCTTCCTTAGAGTGTTGTCAAGAAAAAAATGTAAGAAGGATTAACACAAAATGTACTAAGTTAAATAAATACAAATCAGGAATAGGAAAACGTATCGACGAGTCACTAAAAGTCATAATAAATAACTTAAAGTGGCGACGAGGAATCGAATCTCATATGGAAATATATACTGTTGAATGTAACAGTGACAACGGAAGAATGGTTTCTTTGTCTTCCTTAATGACGTATCGACGAGTCTAAGCCAGACGCCTTAAAAGTCATAATATTATAACCGTTAGGATGAAGTTATAACCAGTGGCGACGAGGAATCGAAACTCATATGGAGTAGGAAAATATACGCTTTGCTTCGGCGTACATGATAACAGTGACAACGAGATGTTAGAACAAAGATGGTTTCATTTTGTCTTCCTTAATCAGAGGAAGAATGTGTCAAGAAGAAAAATGGTATAGAAGGGATTAAGAACAAAAATGTACTAAGCAAGAAGCCTTAAATAAATAAAAAATGTATCAGGAATATAGTGTGTTGAAGTCAGTCGGGAAGAATTCTAATGACGTATCGACGAGTCACAAAAATTATAACCGTTAGGATGGTTTATAACAGTGGCGACGAAAATCAAACTTATATGGTGTAGGAAAATACGCTCTTTACTTCGGCGTACATGATAACAGTGACAACGACTTAGAACAAAGATGGTTTCATTTTGTCTTCCTTAGAGTGTAGAAGAAAAAAAAAAAATTGAAGGGATTAAATAAATAACAAAATGGGAAGACGCCTTAAAAGTTAAACCTTAAAAGTGAACAGTGGCGTATCGTTGAAGTCAGTCAACGGGAAGAATTCTAATTTGTCGTCCTTATCGACGAAAAAAAGTCACTTAACACAAAAAATGTCATAATATTATAAATAACGTTAGGAATAGTGAGTTATAACAGTGGCGACGAGGACGTATCGACGAGTCAACTCAGTGGCGACGAGGAATCAAACTATATGGACGTAGGAAAATATATGGTTTCTTTTGTCTTCCTTTCGGCGTACATGATAACAGTGACAACGAAGATGTTAGAACAAATGATGGTTTCATTTTGTCTTCCTTAGAGTGTGTCAAGAAGAAAAAAAAGATGTATAGAAGGGATTAAATCAAAAATGTACTAAGGAAGAAGCCTTAAATAAATAACTTAAAGTATATCAGGAATAGTGTGTTGAAGTCAGTCGGAAGAATTCTAATGACGTATCGACGAGTCACTTAAGCAAGTCATAATATTATAACCGTTAGGAGTGAGTTATAACAGTGGCGACGAGGAATCAAACTCATATGGAGTAGGAAAATATACGCTTTGCTTCGGCGTACATGATAACAGTGACAACGAGATGTTAGAACAAAGATGGTTTCATTTTGTCTTCCTTAGAGTGTGTCAAGAAGAAAAAAAAATGTATAGAAGGGATTAACACAAAAATGTACTAAGGAAGAAGCCTTAAATAAATAACTTAAATGTATCAGAAATAGTGTGTTGAATCAGTCGGGAAGAATTCTAATGACGTATCGACGAGTCACTTAAGCAAGTCATAATATTATAACCGTTAGGATGGAGTTATAACAGTGGCGACGAGGAATCAAAACTCATATGGAGTAGGAAAATATACGCTTTGCTTCGGCGTACATGATAACAGTGACAACGAGATGTTAGAACAAAGATGGTTTTCATTTTGTCTTCCTTAGAGTGTGTCAAGAAGAAAAAAACGTATAGAAGGGATTAACACAAAAATGTACTAAGGAATAAGCCTTAAATAAATAACTTAAAGTGTATCAGGAATAGTGTGTTGAAGTCAGTCGGGAAGAATTCTAATGACGTATCGACGAGTCACTTAAGCAAGTCATAATATTATAACCCTTTAGGAGTGTGTTATAACAGTGGCGACGAGGAATCGGGACTTATATGGTGTAGGAAAATATACACTTTGCTTCGGCGTACATGATAACAGTGACAACGAGATGTTAGAACAAAGATGGTTTCATTTTGTCTTCCTTAGAGTGTGTCAAGAAGAAAAAAATGTATAGAAGGGATTAAGACAAAAATGTACTAAGGAAGAAGCAAATCTTAAATAAATAACTTAAAGTGTATCAGGAATAGTGTGTTGAAGATCAGTCAACGGGAAGAATTTTTTTCTAATGACGTAAAATCGACGAGTCACTTAAGCAAGTCATAATATTATAACCGTTAGAGTGAGTTATAACAGTGGCGACGAGTAATCAAATCTCATATGGAATAGGAAAATATACGCTTTGCTTCGGCGTACATGATAACAAAGTGACAACGAGATGTTAGAACAAAGATGGTTTCATTTTGTCTTCCTTAGAGTGTGTCAAGAAGAAAAAAATGTATAGAAGGGATTAACACAAAAATGTACTAAGGAAGAAGCCTTAAATAAATAACTTAAAGTGTATCAGGAATAGTGTGTTGAAGTCAGTCGGGAAGAATTCTAATGACGTATCGACGAGTCACTTAAGCAAGTCATAATATTATAAATAGTCGTTAGGAGTGAGTTATAACAGTGGCGACGAGGAATCGAAACTCATATTGCGTAGGAAAATATACGCTTTGCTTCGGCGTACATGATAACAGTGACAACGAGATGTTAGAACAAAGATGGTTTCATTTTTGTCTTCCTTAGAGTGTGTCAAGAAGAAAAAAAATAACGTATAGAAGGATTAACACAAAAATCATTTTATAACCTAATAACGGAAGAAGCCTTAAATAAATAACTTAAAGTGTATCAGGAATAATCTGTATAGTTGAAGTCAGTCCGGAAGAATTCTAATGACGTATCGACGAGTCACTTAAGCAAGTCATAATATTATAATCCTGTTTGAAATGACAACTAGATTTAGAACAAAGTGGCGACGAAGAAAAATGTATATCACAAAATGTACTAAGGAATAAGCTTATATGGTAGGAAAATATATCGACTTTGCTTCGGCGTACATGATAACAGTGACAACGAGATGTTAGAACAAAATATGGTTTCATTTTGTCTTCCTTAGAGTGTGTCAAGAAGAAAAAAAATGTATAGAAAACGGATTAAAACAAAAATGTACTAAAAGGAAGAAGCCTTGTATAAATAAATAACTAAAAAGTCATATGTATCAGGAATAGTGTGTTGAAGTCAGTCGGGAAGAATTCTAATGACGTATCGACGAGTCACCTAAGCAAGTCATAATATTATAACCGTTAGGAGTGAGTCATAACAGTGGTGACGAGGAATCAAAACTCATATGGAGTAGGAAAATATACGCTTTGCTTCGGCGTACATGATAACAGTGACAACGAGATGTTAGAACAAAGATGGTTTCATTCTGTCTTCCTTAGAGTGTGTCAAGAAGAAAAAAATGTATAGAAGGGTTTAACACAAAAATGTACTAATGAAGAAGCCTTAAATAAATAACTTAAAGTGTATCAGAATAGTGTGTTGAAGTCAGTTGGGAAGAATTCTAATGACGTATCGACGAGTCACCACCTAAGCAAGTCATAATATTATAACCGTTAGGAGTGAGTTATAACAGTGGCGACGAGGAATCAAAACTCATATGGAGTAGGAAAATATACGCTTTGCTTTGGCGTACATGATAACATTGACAACGAGATGTTAGAACAATGATGGTTTCATTTTGTCTTCCTTAGAGTGTGTCAAGAAGAAAAAAATGTATAGAAGGGATTAAGACAAAAATGTACTAAGGAAGAAGCCTTAAATAAATAACTTAAAGTGTATCAGGAATAGTGTGTTGAAGTCAGTCGGGAAGAATTCTAATGACGTATCGACGAGTCACTTAAGCAAGTCATAATATTATAACCCTTTTGGAGTGAGTTATAACAGTGGCGACGAGGAATCAGGACTCATATGGAGTAGGAAAAATATACTTTGCTTTGGCGTACATGATAACAGTGACAACTAGATGTTAGAACAAAGATGGTTTCATTTTGTCTTCCTTAGAGTGTGTCAAGAAGAAAAAATGTATAAAAGGGATTAAGACAAAAATGTACTAAGGAAGAAGCCTTAAATAAATAACTTAAAGTATATCAGGAAAAGTGTGTTGAATCAGTCGGGAAGAATTCTAATGACGTATCGACGAGTCACTTAAGCAAGTCATAATATTATAACCGTTAGGAGGGAGTTATAACAGTGGCGACGAGGAATCGAGTCTCATATGGTGTAGGAAAATATACGCTTTGCTTCGGCGTACCTGATAACAGTGACAACGAGATGTTAGAACCAAGATGGTTTCATTTTTTCTCTTCCTTAGAGTGTATCAAGAAGAAAAAATGTATAGAAGGATTAACACAAAAATGTACTAAGGAAGAAGCCTTAAATAAATAACTTAAAGTGTATCAGGAATAGTGTGTTGAAGTCAGTCGGGAAGAATTCTAATGACGTATCGACGAGTCACTTAAGCAAGTCATAATATTATAACCGTTAGGAGTGAGTTATAACAGTGGCGACGAGGAATCAAAACTCATATGGAGTAGGAAAATATACGCTTTGCTTCGGCGTACATGATAACAGTGACAACGAGATGTTAGAACAAAGATGGTTTCATTTTGTCTTCCTTAGAGTGTGTCAAGAAGAAAAAAATGTATAGAAGGGTTTAACACAAAAATGTACTAATGAAGAAGCCTTAAATAAATAACTTAAAGTGTATCAGGAATAGTGTGTTGAAGTCAGTCGGGAAGAATTCTAATGACGTATCGACGAGTCACTTAAGCAAGTCATAATATTATAACCGTTAGGAGTGAGTTATAACAGTGGCGACGAGGAATCGAAACTCATATGGCGTAGGAAATTATACGCTTTGCTTCGGCGTACATGATAACAGTGACAACGAGATGTTAGAACAAAGATGGTTTCATTTTGTCTTCCTTAGAGTGTGTCAAGAAGAAAAAAATGTATAGAAGGGATTAAGACAAAAATGTACTAAGGAAGAAGCCTTAAATAAATAACTTAAAGTGTATCAGGAATAGTGTGTTGAAGTCAGTCGGGAAGAATTCTAATGACGTATCGACGAGTCACTTAAGCAAGTCATAATATTATAACCGTTAGGAGTGAGTTATAACAGTGGCGACGAGTAATCAAATCTCATATGGAGTAGGAAAATATACGCTTTGCTTCGGCGTACATGATAACAGTGACAACGAGATGTTAGAACAAAGATGGTTTCATTTTGTCTTCCTTAGAGTGTGTCAAGAAGAAAAAATGTATAGAAGGGATTAACACAAAAATGTACTAAGGAAGAAGCCTTAAATAAATAACTTAAAGTGTATCAGGAATAGTGTGTTGAAGTCAGTCGGGAAGAATTCTAATGACGTATCGACGAGTCACCTAAGCAAGTCATAATATTATAACCGTTAGGAGTGAGTTATAACAGTGGCGACGAGTAATCAAATCTCATATGGAGTAGGAAAATATACGCTTTGCTTCGGCGTACATGATAACAGTGACAACGAGATGTTAGAACAAAGATGGTTTCATTTTGTCTTCCTTAGAGTGTGTCAAGAAGAAAAAATGTATAGAAGGGATTAACACAAAAATGTACTAAGGAAGAAGCCTTAAATAAATAACTTAAAGTGTATCAGGAATAGTGTGTTGAAGTCAGTCGGGAAGAATTCTAATGACGTATCGACGAGTCACCTAAGCAAGTCATAATATTATAACCGTTAGGAGTGAGTTATAACAGTGGCGACGAGGAATCAAAACTCATATGGAGTAGGAAAATATACGCTTTGCTTCGGCGTACATGATAACAGTGACAACGAGATGTTAGAACAAAGATGGTTTCATTCTGTCTTCCTTAGAGTGTGTCAAGAAGAAAAAAATGTATAGAAGGGTGTAACACAAAAATGTACTAATGAAGAAGCCTTAAATAAATAACTTAAAGTGTATCAGGAATAGTGTGTTGAAGTCAGTCGGGAAGAATTCTAATGACGTATCGACGAGTCACTTAAGCAAGTCATAATATTATAACCGTTAGGAGTGAGTTATAACAGTGGCGACGAGGAATCGAAACTCATATGGCGTAGGAAATTATACGCTTTGCTTCGGCGTACATGATAACAGTGACAACGAGATGTTAGAACAAAGATGGTTTCATTTTGTCTTCCTTAGAGTGTGTCAAGAAGAAAAAAAAATGTATAGAAGGATTAACACAAAAAATGTACTAAGGAAGAAGCCTTAAATAAATAACTTAAAGTGTATCAGGAATAATGTGTTTAGAAGTCAGTCAGGAAGAATTCTAATGACGTATCGACGAGTCACTAAAAAAGAATCATAATATTATAACCGTTAGGAGTGAGTTATAACAGTGGCGACGAGTAATCAAATCTCATATGGAAGGAAAATATACGCTTTGGTTCGGCGTACATGATAACAGTGACAACGAGATGTTAGAACAAAGATGGTTTCATTTTGTCTTCCTTAGAGTGTGTCAAGAAGAAAAAATGTATAGAAGGGATTAAGACAAAAATGTACTAAGGAAGAAGCCTTAAATAAATAACTTAATGTGTATCAGGAATAGTGTGTTGAAGTCAGTCGGGAAGAATTCTAATGACGTATCGACGAGTCACTTAAGCAAGTCATAATATTATAACCGTTAGGAATGAGTTATAACAGTGGCGACGAGTAATCAAATCTCATATGGAGTAGGAAAATATACGCTTTGGTTCGGCGTACATGATAACAGTGACAACGAGATGTTAGAACAAAGATGGTTTCATTTTGTCTTCCTTAGAGTGTGTCAAGAAGAAAAAATGTATAGAAGGGATTAACACAAAAATGTACTAAGGAAGAAGCCTTAAATAAATAACTTAAAGTGTATCAGGAATAGTGTGTTGAAGTCAGTCGGGAAGAATTCTAATGACGTATCGACGAGTCACCTAAGCAAGTCATAATATTATAACCGTTAGGAGTGAGTTATAACAGTGGCGACGAGGAATCGAAACTCATATGGCGTAGGAAATTATACGCTTTGCTTCGGCGTACATGATAACAGTGACAACCAGATGTTAGAACAAAGATGGTTTCATTTTGTCTTCCTTAGAGTGTGTCAAGAAGAAAAAAATGTATAGAAGGGATTAACACAAAAATGTACTAAGTAAGAAGCCTTAAATATATAACTTAAAGTGTATCAAGAATAGTGTGTTAAAATCAGTCGGGAAGAATTCTAATGACGTATCGACGAGTCACTTAAGCAAGTCATAATATTATAACCCTTTAGGAGTGTGTTATAACAGTGGCGACGAGGAATCGGGACTTATATGGTGTAGGAAAATATACACTTTGCTTCGGCGTACATGATAACAGTGACAACGAGATGTTTGAACCAAGATGGTTTTTATTTTTTCTTCCTTAGAGTGTGTCAAATAGGAACAAAAGTTCTAGAAGGGATTAAAACACAAATGATTTAAACAAGACGCCTTAAATAAATAACTTAAAGTATATCAGGAAAAGCATGTTGAAGTCACTCCGGAAGAATTCTCATGACGTATCGACGAGTCACTTAAGCAAGTTATTGCTTCGGCGTACATGATAACAGTGAAAACGAGATGTTAGAACCAAGATGTTAAAACCAAGACAGTTTCATTTTTTCCTCATTAGAATGTGCCAAAAAAAAAAAAAAAAAATGTAAAGAAGTGAGTAAAACAGTTAGTTTTTAAATTAGGAAGAATTATTAACTCAAGCTGCAAAAATACAACAGCAACAGTAACATTAAAAACTGGAACAACAGCATGATAGAATTACATTTTCCGCTTAAATTTGAAAATACGAGTAAATTTTCAGAGAAGAATTCAGCGACTGGGAAGACGAGAAAAAAATGACAAAGTCAGCACCGTTAGAACATGAAAAATACTGCAAACTTGACCTTGTATCACATCTCATCTCATTGGGGAGACTGAGTAAATACAAGTCCGTTGGAGACGGGCAGTCTTCTCTCTGTCTTCGGGCAGAGTACGACTCAGTCGGGGCTCTGTCTACGGACGGAGACTCGTTTGAGAAAAATAGACAAAGGAAAGTGCCCGATCTTGAGGTTGCGGAGTCTGGGTTAATTTTGGCCTTTGGCCCGAGTGTTCGCGCTTGGGTCCCACACTCTGAACACGGCCTTTTGTAAATGGGTAAATACCAGTCCGTTGGAGTCAGGCAGTCCACGGTCTGACTGGCGATTGTCAAGCTCTCTGTCTTTGGGCAGAATGCGACTCAATCGAGGCTCTGTCTACGAGTAAACACCAGTCCATTGGTGCCATAATATTATACCCGCTAGGAGTGAGTTATAACAGTTGGTCCCCTCCAAATCCATGTGATTACGAATTTCATGGCTCTATTTTCCCTTCTGTACCACCCTGAAAAAGAGCAAAATGAAAATATGTGTATAAAATACAAATATATTTCACACAGTATTATTGAAAAATTCTTTAAAAAATTCCATTTTTGGTTTTGAAATTTCTATAAATTGAGCGCTGCATATGTAAAATTCCGATTTTGGACCCCAGTTAAAGTAAAAAATGTCACAAAATTCCGGGATCTTGAATACTGAACATCTTTAATATTTCGTATTTGTATAGTTCTTGTCAGTGATCGAAAAGCATCCAGGATACTGTGGACATTAACGCGCAATTGTTGACAAATATTTAATGCATATTTCTAAATAACACAAGTTAAAAAAATAAAATTAAAAAATATTTGAATAAAATAAATTCCAAACATTTTACACTTAAATATTCCGCTATCAAAACAAGCAGGTTTGCCGCTGAGATCTTTTTCGCTCTTGTCTTGATAAATTCGCCACAGAAATAACAAAATGTGTCTACCGGATGCTTAGAAACTCTTGAGCTCATCAGTCACTAATGTATCTAGCAAAGACGATTTATCTCCCCTTGGGTAGCTAGAAGTAAACTATACTGTTGAGCTTACGTTATACTAATATCTCTGCTGCCAAAACGTTCTAAAAATTCTTGAAACTTCTCGAAAATTCACGAAAAATTTTCCTTTAGCAACTAAATCTGTTTTAAATGTAATGAAAAATAGGTTAATTTTAAAGCATAGATGTCCATGTCACAAAAGCAACCTTTTGAGGGAATAATATTCATTGTCTTACTTTCTAGACAGAAACAATTAGGAAATAGCATTTACTGACCAAACACAATAAAAAGTCAATATTTTGTTACACGTACGACAAGAATTGGTTTGCAAATCGATCTGGAGAAACGTCGTTAGAAAATGTACTGAGAGTGAGGCGTTCTTAGGAATTTGATGATGAAGGTCTAAATTCATTAGTGAAATGCAGTTCACGGCAAAGTACTCGGAAATTAGCAAAGATGTTAAATATCTACCATATGTCGACATATATTCGGAACGTAGGGAAAGTCAGTAAACTGTGTATTTTGGTTCCAATCGCTCTCAGTAAAAAGGACAAATCAGGCCCTTTATCCATAATGACAAGTCTCCGTTCACAACAGAAAAATAACTATCTCTTGAAGTATATCATAGCAGGTAGTTAAAATGTTCAGTGATAAAAAATAGTGGACTGAAACTCAAATCGGCGCTCCATGGGGAAAAAAAAACGTAATGTTGGGTTTATGATAAGATCGTTGCGATGTCATTAATTTTAGATCTCATGAACTGAAATGAAATTTTTTTTTTTTTAAGCATTTCACCCCAAGCAAGGCGGGAAGCCACTAGGACGCAAGGGGTTACAGAAAATAGCAAGATCAGATAGGAGTGATAGAAGAAAGGATGAAGGTAGTGGATAGACCAAGGCAACTGGAGATGTCGATTGACATTACACTTGAATAGCTGGAGATTATAGCTCACAGGGAAACAGGAGAAGGGAAGGGAGTTCCACAGGCTAGAGATGCGAAACATGAAGCTATTAGAGTAGAAGAGACGGCTACATTTGGGAGTTTCGACGGTGAAGGGGTGAGAGCGGGATGCCAGCCTCGTAGGGCGCTGGAACTCACGACGTCTGGGAACCTGCGAATGCAGCTCCTCGGAGCAATTGCCATGAAAGTATTTGTAGAACAGGCAGAGGGCGACGGCGCGTCTGTGAGAAAGTGACTGTAGAGTTACGTCGAGATACAGTCTCAACGTCTGTCGAACTCTCTGCTTTGTCAGAGAGGAACCCGGACGAAGCTTTTGCCGAAGGAAAGGTTTCGTCCGGGGAATGAACAGCCCTGAACCCGTCTAGGCGGGTTCAAAGGGTATATTTTTAGCCGAGCCTACGGGCTCGGAGAAACCCATTAAACTCGGCCTTGTGCCACATATATTCCTCGTGGGTGGGATATTAAATACTGAGAAAGTGACTGTAGACGAGACGCCAGGGCAGGGCCAACCATATTGCATATCCGCCTCTGGAGCCTATCAAGAACCCCGAGGCAAACAGAAGGGGCGCCAGACCATATACTGGCAGCAATACTCCATGCAAGGGCGAATTGTGGTTGTATATCTGGAGGATCGACTCCGGAGAAAAACTTCCTAGCGCGGCTCAGGGAGCCAACTTTCCTCGCAGTGGACGAGGCAATTGACTCGATGTATTTATTCCATCTCAGGTCAGCAGTCAACGTGAGACCAAGAAGCCGCAGAGAGTTGCTCTCGAGAAGTTCAGCGTCAGACATTCTAATGGAGGGAAGGGAAGGCTCTCTGTGGTGATTAATAGAGAGTAGTTTTGTCTTCGAAGCATTGAAGTTGACCAGCCAATTCATGCCCCAGTTCACAATCGATTGGAGGTCCTTTTCGAGACGCACGGCAAGGTGAGTTTTGTCAGCGAGACTAGATTTGTTTTTGTGGCAGGAATAAATTGTGGTGTCATCTGCGTAGATGCCAACTTGGGAAGTTACTGCGCCAGGAAGGTCATTTATGTAGATAAGGAATAGAGTGGGGCCTAGGATGGAGCCTAGAGGAACACCTGCGTTCGTGGGATAGGAACTGGAGGAGAATCCGTTGAGAACGACCTTCAATTCACGGTTTGACAGAATGATTGTATTAGGTTAATACAAAATATATATTTATGCGTCTATCAGCTTCAATGTATCGATAATGGTTTGATCAAAAAGCGCTACGCTCGTCAGTAGGGAAAATGCTGTTATCTTTCGTGACAAAGCAAGACGGTATGCAAGAAGAATAACGCAAGAAAACATTTTGAACCTTAGTTAGTCTGTTCTACCCGATCCACCATATCCACTTGACCTTGAACCTACCGATTATTACGTTTTCGATTGCTGCAAATCACTTTGAAGGTGATTTTTTTCTAATGAAAGCCAACTCAAGTTAAATAGTCAAGTTGTTATAGTCTAATTCAGCTCGTCGCTGATACTTTCATCAGGGCCGGCGCGTCTTACCCCCGAAACTCCCTTACGAAGCGGGGGCGCAGTTTTGGGGTCTTGTTGTGGTCCCTACCATTTTTTCAGTACTGTTTTATGGCCATCTCCCATTTTAAAAAAATATTTTAAAATTGAATTTAGATTGTCAATCATCAACTAATAATATACAGGGTTTTCCAAAAGTCACGTGAAATTGGCAGAAGATATACATTTGTGAAATAGCAAGCAGGGATAATTTGCAGAGTGATAATTGGCAGACGGATTATGTGAAAATTCTTGCAATTTTTATGGCCAAAAGGCCATAAAAATTGCAAGCGTCTGATGCCGTCAAAATTGTTTGATCTGTTGCGGATTCTTTTTTTTATTACTTATAGAAGTGTTTCATACATACTGACCAATGAAAGCCGATTTCTTGAAGTCCTTGTGGAAACTTGAAGTGAGCCGATATGATGGTTGCCTTTTCAATATAAAGGACTGATATGAGCGGATAAAGAGAGAGAAGAAAAGAATGTGCCTTTGACGAGAAAGCAGTTAACGGAGGAGTCAATTACCACCCACGCATCAAAGGAAGGGTCCAGTGAAGGAGGTCATAAATAAAGAGCTGACACATTTAAGGCAGATTTCTACCCCAAAATTTAATTCCTATCTCGAATTCCCGAAGAAGATTTCCCACCGAAGAACATTCAAATGAATTTTGCAGCAAAATTAAAAGAAACAGAAAATAATTTTAAAACACGAAGCCACTTCAAGCTGAGACATTCCGTTTGTGTATTCTTTTAAGAACGAAGGTTAGTGCTCTTTGAAAAATTTCTGCCTTGTGCAATTTTCCTATTATACACTCCAAGTTTTTCCCATTTTTAAAAGGTTTAATTTTGTTGTCTTTGAATCCGCTTACTTATAAAACAAATTGTAACATTTGTTTGTCTTGTTTCTGTAGGTAATCCCTTTTTTTGTTACATCAGGTAATTGTTATCTTGCTGAAATAGGCAGAAAAAAAGAAATTTTTGCGCAATCCTACTTGTGTAACTTTCCGTTTTCTAAAATGGAAAACAAATGTGTTTTTCCCTTTTAAAATTTTACGCAGTGGTCATTGTTTTCTTAAGTTTTCGCCTATTATTGAAAGTTGTTCTTTCTGCCAACTATGTTTGGTGCCTGGCACAAGAACTTGGACTTGGTACGAAAGTAAAATTTTTATATTTTGCACAATTTTTTTTTAAGTTACTGCGTTAATGGTAATTCCTGAATTCTTTTTTACATGACTGCTGTGTGAAGTTTTAAGCTTTTCTCGTGCGTGATACAAATAGAAATCAAACTAAACTATGAAAAAAATTAAGTTAAATCGGATTTAAAAGAAAGGGGGATTTCTGTCTTCTCTTAACAATGTCTAAAGAATTTCTTAAAGTAAAATTTAGGCGTGGTATTAACTTGAAAAGTAAAGAGGAATTTGTGTAAAATTCCGCCTCAAAAATTATTTCAGTACTAGCAGCATGGCCCGGCGTTGCCCGTGCCTGATTCAAAAATCGTACGACTCATACAGCAATCGCTATCACTTGACTTAAAATATTTTTGCCCTTCCTTGCCTTTAAATGAGTGGCCTTTTTCTGTGCTTATGTTGCTACATGCCTTACTTTTTGCCTATCTCACACTGCAAATTTTTTCAAAGCTCTATACTAAACATTAAATCTGTTACGAAAAAAGAACTAAACAAAATGAACACAAAACGATCAGCTTTAAAAAAGACTCGTAACTGGAAAAACCGAATGAAAAAGGAATGTTAACAACAAGTACTTTTTCACACCCAAGTTCTGCGGAATCAGAATCAACGTTGAGTTTAAGCGAATGAGCCAATTGGAGTAAAGTGCCATGCAGATTTAAATTTTCCCACTTGTGACGAATACAGCTATCGATTTTTTTTGCATGCTAGCATGCTGGTTAACATTCGTGTCAGCTGTTGGCTCTCACGCTGGCCAATAGAATCTTCCTGCCTATTCGTGGCAGCCAGCTAATAGCTCTCCTCTGGCCAGTAGAAAATGGCTGCAAACTACATGAAAAGTGCTGTAGAAGCATGAAAAAATCGATTATTTCCACTATCGATGGGGTTGGGAAATGCAACGTCGGTCTTGGCCTTTCCACTAACTTGGAGCATGTGCATGTACATTTTGGTGCAAATCCGTCGAAAATTGCGGCCGTGCATTCGTTACACACACACACACACACACACACACACACACACACACACACACACATCCTGCCTTTTATAGATAGAGATAAATTCAGTATATTGACTGAGACCAAAATTCTGTTTTGAAGATATTGGAAAATTTCAAGGGCAAATTTCTACCGTCGTTTCTCCAATAAATATTTATTCGTATTGTGACAGAAATGAACTAAATGTGTAAAATGCGCGTTAACTTTTCAAAACCATATAGAATTTATGCGTAAAATCTCTATTCTATTTTTCTTGAAAAATTATTTTAAATGATAATTCTGTTGTCATAAAAAATAATATGCATCCAGTATTCCCGATTGTGTTAACCAAGTGTTTAACTTTAACCTGGAGGATTTATGCGTAAATTCGGCCATTCATTTTCTTTTAAATATTTAAAATATAAATTCAGTATATTGACTGAAACGAAATTCTCTTTTGAAGTTATCAGAGAATTTCAAGATTAAAATTCTCCCGGGGTTTCTTCAATGAATTCAGTATCGTGACTGAATTAAAATAAATGTGTTGGTTATCTGGGTTTTAACTTTGAAATCTAAAACCAAAAAATCTATGTGTATTCTGTAAAAATATTTTAAGTGTAAATTCTGTTTTCATAAAAAATAATAAAGCTTTATTCATGCCATCAAATGTATACACATTGAATCTGGTTTTCTCTGATAGTTCACAGTCATTGGTGGCTTCGGTTACATTCTTTAAAGTAGTTAACTGTTTATATTCCTTATTTTCTGCTTCGACCATTCGTTGAAAGATACTATTATCGTATATAACTATTTCTTTGAAAGCACAGTGTGATACAAAATGGGAATCACGAATGAATGCAGTCAAACCATTGCTCTTTCAATTTCAAAACATTAGATCTGCGCTTCTCAGCCTGCGAGAAAATTATTTGGAAAAGAGAGACTGCTACAGCGACTGAAGCAACCTCACTGCTAGACTGGATTTCTACTTTGTACTTAGCATCATCATTTGGTATGATGTTCTGTTTCAGGTGAACAAAGTGAGTCAATTTTTACAATCTTCTCATGTTACTATCGATATTATGAACGCAGAGATCAATGCAACTTGCAGTTTGGTTATACTTCTGCTATGTCGACAGCGTGTGAAATTGCAAAAGAAAATGATATTGATAAATGGTTTGAATCACAAGTGCGACGTCGTAAAAACGTTTATTTGAATACGAGTCGTGCGCCGAAGTTCAAAGAACGTTTTCGTGAGGACATTTTTTTTTTATCTCTCTTGTTAACTAGAGTTTGTCTTCAATTAATAATCGGTTTTCTCAGTTATCCCAGAGACATGAAATTTATAGATTAATTCAAAATTCAAACTTCCTTTTAAATGCGATGAAGTGTGGGTGTCTGGAGGCGCATTGTAAACGATTTCCCGCAAAAATAGTTGACGTTGAACTAGAAGAATTACCCCATGATATTAAGAGATTTGCTTCAATTCTTAAACGGGGATTGGACATCATAAATAAATAACGGAAAGTAAAAACTGCCTATGATTTTTAGATTACATTTTTCGGAATGACTTCGTTGAACCTTGTGCATTGCATTGCGAATGTCGCTTACTACATCAGTCGCGGTTGCAAGTGACGAAAGAAGTTTCCGTAAACTAAAACTAATAAAAAATTATCTACGATCTACAGTAAATGATGAAAGGTTATCCGGGTTAGCCATGATTTCTATTGAAAATTAACGGGCTAAATCCCTCGACTGTGATGAAGTAGTGAATGCATTTTCTCTTGCTAATGTAAAGTTTTATTTTTCACACCTGATATTGAATGCATTAATAATCTTCAGATAAAGAGACCGAGCCACATTTGATAAGTTCAGCATTCATGCAATCTTTGCCTGTTACACATTGGGTATTTCTTAGGAATAGTTGGTCTATATCGCTGAAGAAACTAACATGGAGGAGCACTGATCCAACCGACGGATTTGTATTTATACATTGTATCGTATTTATTTTCAATTTTTCTAGTTGAATTGTTTACATAAGATGCTATGATCCATTATTGTACATAATTAAATTACAATAAAATTTTCATTCTATATGAATAAAACTACTATGAAAATGTCAATGATTTTAGTAACTCCAATTTTTGATTTTTTTAAACTGGAAAAAGTGAAATTCCTCGTTTTCTCTATCTCTATCATTTTCTCTCTCTGTTCCCGTGTCTCTGTCATTTTCTCCTCTTTTGTCTGTCCCTCTCTCCACATGTCTCCGTTTGTTTCTCTCTCCCCCTCTCTCTCTCCTGGTTTTCTCTCTTTCCTATTTCTTTCTCACTATCTCAATACTGATTGTTTTTCTTTTTTGCGACACAAGTTCAGTGGGGAAAGGTGTGTACAACGAGTTGAACATTTAAAACATCTGATTGAAAATGTACAAATGCATTTATTTATCTATAAATCTTATTAGAGGAAACATTTTCTAGTATTTTTGTTCAAATGTATGACAGGGCTAGGTGAAAGAAACACTAGTAAGAGACACTAAAGCGTCAATATAAATTGTGGATTATGAAAAAGTTATAACTGTAGCCTACCACTAACCCTAAAAAAAACATAATTAACACTATTTTTTTCCGTCAAACGATCGGTAAAACAGTTCCACTCAGACAGATTGTTCCTCAGAACTGTATTGAGGGAACAATAAAAAAAAAATAAAATAAAACTCAAGTATAGCACGCCCCGGACAATTACAAAACAAGTACAAGTTTGCATAAAACATTGCTGATAGGCTGGATCCTCAGGGTATTCTCCATAAATAAAATCGACAATCTGATGGAAGGAACTAGAAGGTGACTTCTGAGATATTGCGAAGTTCTCTGAATCAGGTGTGTCGTATTAAGCAGTGACATGGTGTCAATAATAGTATCTATGAAATTCGATGACTAACAATCCTAATGGAACTACTTCCCATTGCACTAATGCGACTACTTCCCATGTACACTATAAATTATGGGAGTATATGATATATACATTTCGATATATTAGAACAATGTTGAGTAATTGAATGATAAAACGGAAAAAATCCATGTAATAAGGACTTCATTAGACTGTAAAATGTGCTGAACAAATTGCTATTTAGATTGATGCATTCCCCCTTTCGTTTGGGGATTACAGTCCTTGTCAGTCATATCTGCTTGGAATATCTTACTGTTGTCGTCTAAGGAAAGGCTAGAACAAATATCACTTTAGAGATTGTGTGCACCATTTTTTTAGTTATTATAATGTCTGTGGTCAGCCAGTGGCAAAACATGTCTGTATATGATACACTGTTATATCTTCACTGCCGTTACACCTATTACAACAGACAAGCCTTATTTAGCTGATTAGCAATGTTTAGTAATAAAAAAGAAAACAGATTTAAACATATAAAGCAAAACTTTATTTTACAAATATTCAAATATTTTGGTATATTCAAATAACAAAGAAAATTGAAATTCAAATTTGCATTCTCTTGGATTTTGCTGTATGGAGGAGGTCAAAGGTCTTTTTCAATGTTGGTAACAATGACGTGAACGAAAACTCTGAAAATGAATTAAAACAGGATTTAAGTACAACAGGCATTATGAATAAATAGGAAATCAATATAGCATTGAGATACAAATATTTTATGTCTGTTTTAAAAAATCCTCTCTTTATATATATATATATATATATATATATATATATATATATAGAGAGAGAGAGAGAGAGGTAGACATGATATATTTGTAAAAACAAAGCAAGACAAATTAAATGATATATGAAGCAAATTTCCAATATCAAGATATAGATAAATAAATAAATAAATTCAACATTTCTCAACAGTCTGAGTCTGTTTTATATATATATATATATATATATATATATATATATATATATATATATATATATATATATATATATACCCTTGTGCAAATTAATTGAAACAACCGCTTCAGTTTCCTTTCGTTCACCATACTTTTAGATCCAGTAGAGTGTGGATTGTGACAGGGTGTAATCGATTTCTATTTTTTCCTCAGATTAGATTTGCAGTGTTATGCAATAATATGGATCTATTTTCGTTGTGTATGATGAAATTTGTTTGGTCTTAAAAAATATTGCGTGATCCGTGATTGCATCAGATTTTCATCACGCCCAGACATTATTGTCTCGACTGTCGATTAATTGTCCTACGGTCATTGTTTGCGAAGGACGTTATTCCAAGGAAGCGTACGAAAATTGTAACACTGCACGAAGAACTGGCATGCCTTACCAATGAGAAAATCAAAGTAGTATAGAATCAGTCAAGAATCGGTGGTCAATCTGCAAGGAAAGACTTTGTGGAATGGACATACGAAAAACTAACATGTACACTGACTCATGCTTCATCGGAAAAATACGAGAAAAAGTAAATAATAACGGAATTATTCGTTTTGTTTCAGTTAATTTGCACAAGGGTTTATATGCATGTATTCGTATATTGTTTTGATGGAATTTACTTTTATTATCTACAGTTTAGTGTTAATACTGTTTTATGAAAAGCAGAATAATGGCTCTCAGTTATCATGCAAAAAGTAGAGAAATTCTATCCATTATGAATATTATTGTCGTAAAGTGAATGGAAGTCCAACAGAGAAAACACTGAGTACGATTTTCAAAACAGTTTACATTTATTACACAAGAAATTTAGTATTAAATACATACTAATTTGATCTGGAACATATAATTAGATAAAATATAGGTACTTCCACTGAATGTTCGGTGCCTAATGTTTAAAATCAATTTAAAAAAGATTAAAAGTCATTCTTGAAGCTTTGTTTTTAGTTTTAATTGAAAGCTAAATGATTAAATCTATTATTTCCAGCGAGCAAAATACTCTGGTGTATTTCAAATAGGAATTATATTGATTTGAATCTCAACATTTTGCCCACTTCCAGAAAATCATTTAAAATCGTCCATTCTTGAAGCATTTGTAAACAAAAGTTAATTCTCTATTTTAAAAATCTTCCAAAAATAAAATATAATTTTCTGAATTTTATTTGAGGAATACTAGCCGATTTAAAGTATAATTAATACGAGGTGAATAAATTATTTAATTTAAATAAAATAACAGAGAAATGGATTTTTAAAACAAACAGTAGCGGTGATTACGCGCTTGTCACCGTCGTTGGTCACTAGCAGATCACATGTGCTGATAAATGTGCCAAAACCTTTATTGTTGTTCTGCGGAGACTTTATCTGTTAAAGCATAATTTAGTATTTAATATTTTCAATAAATACATTAACATATACGTAGTTATCTAAGTTGTTACTTACCGAATTAATGTTGATGGAAATCCGTCAGTATACCACGCTTAGTAGAGGCCATATCCTATTGTTCCAGTCGGGTGATGGTAGGTTTGGCTGTAGGATGTGGCTGCTGGGTAGTGGTACCCAGTTCCATAAGCTCCGAGTCCCCATCCAGCATAACCTACTGGGTGGTGAACTGTGCTTACTGAGGTTGCTGGGTAGTGAAAGCCGTATCCGCCAAGTCCCCATCCAACGGGGTGATGCAACCCATGGGAGAAAGAGCTTACACCTGCAGCAGGGAGACCCCATCCACCATAGAGACCTCCATATCCATATGGTGCGTGGTGAGTTGTGTGGCTATAGGATGTGGCAGCTGGGGAGTGAAATCCGTATCCTCCAAGTCCCCATCCGACGGAGTGAGGCAGCCCATGGGAGAAAGTGCTTACACCTGCAGCAGGGAGACCCCATCCACCATAGAGACCACCATATCCGTATGGTGCGTGGTGAGTTGTGTGGCTATAGGATGTGGCTGCTGGGGTGTGAAATCCATATCCTCCAAGTCCCCATCCGACGGGGTGATGCAGACCATGGGAGAAAGTGCTTACACCTGCAGCAGGGAGACCCCATCCACCATACACACCTCCATATCCGTATGGTGCGTGGTGAGTGGTGTGGCTATAGGATGTGGCTGCTGGGGAGTGAAATCCGTATCCTCCAAGTCCCCATCCGACGGGGTGATGCAGCCCATGGGAGAAAGTGCTTACACCCGCAGCAGGGAGACCCCATCCACCATACACACCTCCATATCCGTATGGTGCATGATGAGTCGTCTGTTTATAAGTTGTAGCGCCCGAGTAACCATGACTACCAAATATACCTGACAAGAAAATAAGTAAATAAATATATTCCTCGAATAGAAATTTAAGATGAACTTTCTTAACATTGAGTATCTCGTTAATATTAGATTATATGAGAAAATCAACACGATAAGAAAGAAGACGAAGATTCATACTTTTCCCAACGGTTTTTGTTCATAAGTCAATGTAACGAATAGGAAATCAGCTCTGCGTCTTCCCCTAGGAATTATAACAATTATATATTCTCATGGTTAAGACTAAGTTAGGGCTAAAATTCTTAAATCTTATTACTAAGTATTTTCCTAAAACGAATGGGCCTAGCGAAATCTTCAATAAAAAATACACTTAAATTTAGTTATATTTGTGCGTATTGCCTCGAAAAAATTATTTAAAAGCATCATAATAATCTATTTAACAGATATGAAAACTCAAAGGGCATGCTGAACAGTAGTAATGCGTTAAATAATATTAAATATTATAATATCATTACTAGTGGATGTATCTGTAGGAATCCCAATGACTGCCAATTACAAAACAATTGCCAAACTAGTTCCCTGGTTTATCTTAGTACTATATTTTCACTTGAAAACCCGAATATTAAAAAAAAATTACATTGGTGGTACTAAAAATCCATTTAAATGCCATTGGTACAGCATGTGTTTTCCTTCAAAAATAGTTCTTGTAAACATGCTACATCACTGTCCAAGTACTGTTGGAGTTTAAATGGAAGTTAATTAGAAGAGCTCATACCTGTAATACTTTATATACACCGTGTTACCTCTATCTCCGTGAAAAGCTAGAAATCATTAAATTTAAGAAGAAGATAAACCTATTAAACCACAGGAAGGTGCTCACTGTTAATTGCTGGCATAAATTATCTTTTAACTTGCTTTCCAGCTAGACAGAATATTGTATGCAAAGATGAAATGATATTGTAAGTCTGTAATTTTTTGTCCTTAAATTTTTAATTATTATCTAACTTTATTTGGTAAGCATTCAATAGAAAGTGGATTATTTAGTTAATATTGAATAGTTGTAACTCTTATTGAATTGATCTTACATAGGATCTGAATTTCATATGGCTATTTTGGTAAGGATGTTTGTACGTGAGTATATTTGTTTCTTCTGTTCTATAAGAGCGTACCTTTGTAGGTGCTTGTTTTTATGTTTGTTTTTATATGTGTTTGTTTTTATGTCCATTTACATATGTTTGTATATGTGTTTTCATGTTCGTATATCTATATATCTTTTCTTTATTGATATTTTTATTGTCTATATGCATATTGTTTATATATACTTTTACTTGCATTGGTGTGCGTTCATTGGTACGTCTCTCATTAACATTGAATTTAGCTGATAAATTGATACTTGCATATGAATAGTAATAATGGCATAATAATATTATGATAATGAAATAATGTGCATTTATATGTATATTTATCTTTACTTTATGTTTTTATAGCCTAACATACGTCTTTCTATTTCATATTTCTTAATTTACTTGACAAAAATAATTTATTTATTTATATATATATATGTATGTGTTTTTATGTTTTGTATATGTATGTTTTTATATATATTTATGTATGTATGTGTATATATGCATATATATATGTGTGTGTGTGTGTGCCTATATATGTATATATGTGCTTATGTTTATATATCTGTATATTGATTTACCATGTTTGTGCAATTTTGACGGGCAGTTTGAGTTGTCTCTGTAGTTATTTAGATGATTGAATCTTGATGAGTTTCTTTATTTGTCGTTAGTATATTTGCGTGCTCATATATTCAATCATATTTAAGTGTTTGCGTATTATGACGTAATGTCTGTCTGTTTAGTCATCAATAAACCTCTCTCTCTCTCTCGTCCACTAAATCTCTAATTACAATCCTGTTAATGTAACTAATTTTGTAGCCATATATTGCCTTTCTTACTTCCCCTCACGAACGCGCAAAAACCCTTGGGAAATGTATGAACCCACCTCTTTCCCCCCAGCTAAAGGCTATAGGAAATATATCAGTTAATCATTATTATGTTTCATATGTCCGCAGTATATATATATATATATATATATATGGGAAAACGTTATATGAATTTATAAATATCAAGAAAATATTAGGCAAAAATACGACAAAGTAGAAAAAATATTTTGCTTTAGAAATGTTCATCTTGATGTGTAGTCGCATCAACGTAAACGTGACGAATCCATAATAACTGTTTTCACACACACACACACACACACACACACACACACACACACACACACATATATATATATATATATATATATATATATATATATATATATATATATATATATATAACTGTGTGTGTGTGTGTGTGAGTGTGTGTATGGTTGTGTGTTTGTGTGTGTGCGTGTCGGTGCATGTATTTTGTTGATAAGAAGCTCATGTATACAATTAAAATTAAAGATTATACTTACCAGGAACAATGGCATAGGCATAGTTACTCAAAGCAATAACTGTAACATAAAAAATAACAATTATTATCCCAGATATATTAATATAAATTAGAAAGAAATGAATAGAAAAGGAAGAGGATGAATTGATGGAGGAGTGAAGAACATTTTAACCTGATATATATCAATTAGATTTTCTAAGCTATAAATTTAACTACTTGCAAGAAATGTTACGAACAATAAGTGCTACATAATAGAAATCGCGATACTAATAATACAGTTACAAGTAATAATGATTATAATTATGAAGGTCAGGTGGCTGAATATGCTATCGTAATTAAGGATAGAACGATCAAATCAAAAGACCTCAATTTCAATGTTTGAAAATAAACAGGGATATCTAGTTTATGTACCTACAAAAATAATTTTTATAGCACAAAGAAATAGAAAGAATTATGAAACTGATTATCACTTTCCTAGCAGATTAGAACCAATTGGCAATATTTTTTTTAAGAAAATGAAAAACTGGAAAAAAAATCTAAACCTTTCCGGGGATCAAAAAATGTGAAACTGTTTTACTCATAATTATTAGAGACAATAGAACAGTCTCGAAGATCCTTACCAAGAGTTTTGAAAAATTGGAAACCCGAAGAAGATTCAAAATCATAGAATAAATATTAGCAAAAGGCATTCTTCAGTCTCGGGAGACTGTGGAGTTTATTAGGGTAACTAGTCAATCTTAGTTGCAGACATCTGTTCAGGAACATTTGTGTTTCTTCAAAACCCAGAGAGCCAACCTGTAGTTTATATTTTTATTACGCTCAGTAGATCTTAGTTACAGTTTCTTGGAGGGAACGCATGATCTTGTCTGATCAACAGTTTGAACAAGGCTTGTACACTTGAATCTTCGGTCACAATGACCCGTGACTTCGTGAAGCGCACTCATCGACAGATACCGAAAAGTTTCGTGTACTCAAATTACATTCATAAGGCATATGCCAACCCCTGGTATGGTTTTCAGACACTTAACAGTGCCACACGCTGGAAGAAGACTTACTGATAAGATGCAAACCCGGATTTCATGATCAGTACTCCAACACTCGAACTACTCATATGCTTAGGTTTAATAAATCAGAGGATATTGAAATATACTGAGTAGTCTTGCTGCAACATGATCTCCAGTGAAAATCACAAGAGATAAAAGGACAACGTGCTGAGGAGTGGGAAAATCATAAGAAAGAGAAGAGCGAAAAGAACGCTGTTCACGCAGAATTTACAAGGGAGAAAAAAAATATTGCTACCGGAGATAATGGAAAATAGAAACAGAAAAGTAAAGAAGATGACCTGCCAAATCGGAGGCGGAGCTAAATCAGCGGACTCCAGGCTAAAGGCAAAAGAAAACAAATAAGAAAATAGCAGAGTCACGTCAGAAAATAAGAAAACTGAGTGAGAGGTACATATAGTGTGGCTGGAACCATATAAAAAAAAATAGAATCAAAATGAATTGGATTAATTGAAACTGATCAAACGTCATCATTGCATATTACTGAGAAAAGTATTGGAGATTTTAGAAGATATATTCTAATTCAGATATCACGAGCGAATGCATGAATAATAATAATAATAATAATATTCAATCACCTACTCTACATGGATGATCTCAAACTCTTTGCCAAAGACGACAATGAGTTGAAAGGCCTCCTCAATATTGTAAAATACTTCAGTGACGACATAGGTATGAACTTTTTTTTAGATAAATGTGCAAAAGTAACATTCAAGAAAGATAGAATTACAGAAACACCCTTAATAGATTTTAGATTTTGTCACAAAGATAAAGGGAACTGGAGCATGATGAAGCTTATAAGTACCTAGGAATTAATAAAGGAGATGGCATACAACAGCCCCCAAATGAAGGAAAAAATAAAGAAAAGAGTACTACATGCGTGTACGTCTGGTACTAAATACTGAGCTAAACTCAAAAACAGAATATCAGCCATAAACACATTGGCTGTTCCTGTGGTGCAATACAGCTTTAATGTCCTTAACTGGACCATAGCTGAAATTAAGCGAATGGAGGCCAAAACGAGAAAGCTTCTCACTTGCTACCGCCTGCATCACCCCAAATCTTATGTTGATCGTCTGTATGTGCCCAGATCTGAAGGAGGCAGAGGATTAGTTCAACTAGAACTGTCCTACAAAACTGCAACTGATAATAATAATAATAATAATCAGTGGCTGAAGAGCACTGGGTTGAAAGCTGAGACAAAAGGCCTAATAATGGCAGCTCAGGACCATAGCCTCGCAGCCAGATCCTATCACTGTCCCATAATCAAGGATGGAACTATCCCGAAATGCAGGATCTGCGGAAAATATGATGACACTCTCGAGCATATTGTCTCAGAATGTCCGAAAGTAGCAGAAAAATGAATATACCCACAGACATAACAAGGTAGCGACATATGTACACGGAAGATATGCAAGAAGCACAGAATCGAAACGCTATTGAGAGACGCTATTAGCACCAACCAGACACAGTTACCCAAAATAACGATGTAACAATCCTCTGGGATATGACAATTCAAACTGACAGGGGAATAAAAGCCAACAGACCTGATATTATCATAAAAGTCAATAAATTCAGGAAGTATTTGCTTATTGACATTATTATCAATGTAAAATGTGCGTGCTCTTAGTTATTTAATTTTAATTTTTACTTTTTTAAAAGAAAGGTCCAGTGAAAAAGTCATGATGTCATTTTTGACCTTTTGTCTCTGGTTGAGACTCGAAAGGAAATGAATATACAGCAGAAATCGATGGAAATAATAATAATAATAATAATAATAAAAGAAATACTATCACTATAATCATCAAGGACATTATATTATTGCTTTTAAAATATAATAAAAACAGAAATTATATTACTACAGTAATGAAGGATATTATATTCATGCTCCTAAAATATAATAGAAAATAATACAAAAGATCGTATTTCTTGCTTATAAAATTTAAGAATAAATAATAGATAATTATTATTAGTCTCCAAGCAGATTCAATTCCGTCTTCGAAACTATCCAAATAATTTCTGACAGAAATTTGCAAGCTTTAACTAAATAATAACTTCATAATTGAATGTATGTTTCATTACCTCATATTTAACAAAGACTTTAGGCATTATTCTTAAATCTTCATTCATTGAACCGTCATTGTGATTGTAGATTAATATTCATTTTCAGTGAAGGCTAATTGCGAAATTTTCTGCCAATGTAGTAGCCCAAAAGAGCAGCAATAATGAAAGCGATATAAATCGTGATTTACCTGCCAAGAAGGTGATAATTTTCGCTGCCATGACTTCAGTCAGTCAGAAATTTCTTAAATAAAGAAGAAATCAAGTCATCATTTAAACAGGATTGTTACAAGAGGGGCATAGTTATTGCGTTCTGAGAAATTAAAGAAAAAAAACAAAAACATTAAGCACAATGCAGATATATACGTGTATATTTTTTTTATATAGTTTTAAGAATATTGTAGCATATACCATTTTTCTTTAGAAATTTCGTATTTTCCCATTTATTGATTATAGTTTAAAGAGCGGAAAACTTTTTTGCGAATATTTGTAAGCATACTCTACTGTTCGTCAGAGAAAAACCTGGACACCTCGAGAGTGAAAGATAAACATGTTACAAGGTAGGAAATACAGTATAGATCTTTAGTAAGTTTAGTACGACAGAAGCCAACGACTGTAGAGCGTTAAGTGGAAAATGTCAAGACAATGACAAAAGCATTATTGTTGCGTGTCTATAGCTACAAAATGCAACAAAACCTGTGTTCTCATATAAGCCGGTGCCCTCAGACACCTACTCCACTTGATCTTTGTGTCAAACTTCGACAGCGTTGATTATAATACTGTTGCAATAAGTACGTATTGTCTGAAATAACAGATCTTCAGTAACATGGAAAAAATTGGGTTTTGAGAATACGGTGTATTAAATAATAGTTTCGGTCTGCCTAACACATTCACAAAAAAGTAATAGAATCATTATTGCGCTTCCCTAATGCTGAAGTTGATCCTTTGCTAATTTGATTATGATTAATGATGAACAGGTCCCGGAAAAGAATCATTACTTAAAAGGTTTTCTATAATGCGACAAAAGATGAAACCAAGGACGATTCATGCGTTTGTTTATAAGGTAAAGACGTTTCGCTATTGTTTAATAAGAAAATCAATCTTAAATCTAAGTATTATCAGAAATAATTCATAGTCATTAGATTCTTTTTACTGAAATTATTTCTCTTAGAAGTACTCTTTTTGTGCAAGAATAAAACCAAATAACTTGCCGAAATCACGCTCAAATTCTGACAGATTTTCTAGCATTGTGGAATATTTGCTTATTGTGTTTAATCTGTCAAAATTTGAAAGCTTCATTTTCCAAATCGTATGTTGCGAAGAAAATAAACTGATGTGCATTTGAAAGTCTATATAAAAACAGGACAAGCGAAAATCACAAGACTTACCGGAGATGGATAGTCAATCTATGGTTGATAAAACCGGAGACTACGAATGGAAACTTGCGGAGTTATGTTTTATAGCTGAAAATCGGACGATTTTCGGTATATAAAAAAAACTATTTTAAAAATATGTCTTTGATGTTGGTGTCTAATTATTAAAATAACTACACCCCGTGGGAAAGAGGTTCCTCGTCATCTGCATTTAACTTAATGGTTTCTTTTATATACTTTCTCTTAATGAAAAATTAACATTTAAATAAAGAATATTGTATCTTCTCACATTATAAACTAGATTTAAATAAAATTTAACGATTTCAAAGTAATTAAAAGACCCGAAACTTGCATTAATTATCAATATGGTAAAATTAGATTTCAATAAAGAATTGTCTTAGCAGATTGTCTGGGAAGGTTAACGAACATCTCAAAGAATGCATAGAATTGAATAAGAGAAGAATTGTATTTTAACTACGAGTGTTATAGGTCTGTGTAACCGGTGCAGACTAATGTCTCTTCGGTACAGTCAGAAAAACGACAAAGTGAACGATATTTGTCTTGTTTTCTTTGATAAATCCATCAGGGAATAAAATACAACGTAATAAAAAAAGAAGATAGGATGAAAATGTTGATATTTCAACGGTGCATTCCTGTTGCTGGAGAGGGAATTCTTGAAAATTGCATTCAATAACAGACAGAAATGTTATGTAATGCCAGTGGCCAAAAATCACTTAGAAATTCTGATCAACATTTTATTTGGAATTATATGTTACTTTCTGAATCGGCGAGATTGTAAAAATACAGGCGACATTAAAGCCCTAAAAATAAAGTAAAAAATAATTAGACAAGCTAGAATTATAGGCAGTAAGCCCGCTTTTAAATTGACTGGCAAGTCACTGTCTTTAAGTTTTTTATTTTATTTTTGTAGTATGTATACAAGCGATTTCTTTTGGGGAATAGAATGTGTAAGAACTATTCAAATGATTTTAGGATTAGAGTGCTAATCTATTAAAAATTATCAAGGATCTTTTTGTCATAATATGTAGATTGTGATGTTAATTTTTTTTACCAATACAAATGTTTTATTTCTTGAACACAGTCAACACTTTGTGGCTGTGTATATAATATTATTAAGATTTGATTTCTTTTATTTTAAGCGTTTTCTTCAGGCACACATACACACATATATATGTTTATTGTCGACATGAAAAACATCCCAAACAAACACACGAACATATATATATATATATATATATATATATATATATATATATATATATGTATATATATATATATACATACACAGAGAGAGAGAGAGAGAGAGAGAGAGAGAGAGAGAGAGAGAGAGAGAGTGAGAGAGAGAATATATGGATATGAGGATCAACGCCCTAGCTTCGTTATTTAGCATGCTTTCTCTATAAATAAAATAAATTTTAACATTATATTATGTATATATATTATTATAAATTATATATATATATATATATATATATATATATAGGTAACTACATTCGTCTCAGAAAACCTTCGTTTTCTTGATTTGCTAATCAATTTCGAAGGAAAAAGGTTTTTATATATATATATATATATATATATATATATATATATATATATATATATATATATATATATATATATAATCAATTTCGAAGGAAAAAAAGGTTTTAAAAAAAAGAAAGAGCTAAAACATGAACGTCTGTCGAAAATAATCGTACAGCATACAGGCCCAAAGCCCAAAGAAAAAACCCGATACGAGAAACCTGGCTCCCTAGGTTTGACTATATATATATATATATAATTATATTATTTAGAATTTGTTATATTTATAGGTGTGAAATACTCAATATCGGAAATAGATATAGACATTTCGAACAAAGAAATCAACATTCATTGTCAGTTTCACTCCTGAAATGATCAACCAACCTCACATTGTCTATAGATCGTTATATGTATATATTATACACGTATGTTTGAATGAATTTTGATAGTGGAAAATGATGACAAATTTTAGAAAGTTTAACCATAAAAAAACAGCATATCATCAATGAAATTTCCTTCAGTTTCAGAAGAAACCTAATAAAAAAAAAGTTACACATGAAAGGATAATAGAAAAAACAAAACAAACAAAAAAAAAAAAAGACACTAATGTTCAAACTATGTCCGGAAACCAGAAAAAGGACCCATACAGAAAAAACATCTTAAACAAAGTACTTTCTATTCAAGCAGGCGTGCATAAGAAATTTACTCTTAAATATATGCCAAGAGATAATTTTATGCATTTTATGTTGTCAATGATATAACGTTTTATAAAGGATCCATGAAACTGCGAGTATGAAAATGAGTTAAGTGAACTGTTTCATTTTATTACTAATAATGACTAAATCTCTCTCTCTCTCTCTCTCTCTCTCTCTCTCTCTCTCTCTCTATATATATATATATATATATATATATATATATATATATTCTAAATAACTTCTCCGTGAACAGTGACCGACCATAATTAAAAGTTTAATGCGTTTTCTCTCCTCATCAGGCAACTGTTTTTGTGGAAATAAACATTTTATGCACTCCCGCCCCTCGGCCAGTTCAAGGGTACCAGATGTGTAGATACTTTGCACACATTCTGGCCGCACAGGTATTCCTCACCGAGCGGAGGAATACCTGTGCGGCCAGAATGGAAATGCTGAAGAATCACTATTACTTGCGTAAAAATCATCAGAAGAAAAAAAATCAAAACCGTACTTAGAAAGTGTTTGGTCGTATGCGAATTAATGAGGACTATGAAAGAAGCGTAACGCTAAAAGCAACATACTGCCGAACAATAAGTTTCAGATATCATTTAAATAATATACAAAGTAAGCAACTCCTAAGCTGATAAGCGCTTTTGTTGTTCACATTTTAGCTACTTTGATATGATGTTATTTTTCTCCTGCCGTTGAGCCCATTTTGACACATTGTTAAATGTGTTCTAGAGTTTTGCGTTTTTTACTTCGATTTTTTCTCCCCATATATATCAGAGACTTTACAGGTTTCACATCCTTGGTCATCTAGACATTATCTTTGCAGGGATTTTAGCTGGTGATTATATTACATGCATTCACCAAGTGCTCTTATTATAACTACACAGGTTAGCCGAGACGTAAATAAAATGCCCAGATCACTGAAAGTTTAATGCCGACTGCATGAAGAATTCAGAGCACGTACGAAACTGATAGTCGTAGTTCTGCACACTTTCAACGGGAAATTATGATATATATATATATATGTGTGTGTGCGTTTGTGTGTGTGTGTGAAAAAGAAGTTGAAAATACAACTGGAGTCTTTAAGAATATTTTCATGGTTCCATGATTTACAAAAGTTAAACTGAGATGAAGAGAAGTGTGGTTATGCTATGATATGTCTCGTGTTTAACTTCTGTCTGTTTAAAATGCAATTTAATTGGTTGATTATTAATAAAGGGTTCAGGCATTGTAATTATTCGTCAAAAATTGATGATTATAAAAAAATTTAGTCAAAAATTGGGAATGTCATTGATTGTGACCATTTATTGTCAGGAACCTCTAACCACAGCAGTGGTTAGAGGTTCCTGACAATAAATGGTTAAGTAGTTCAAGAGTCAAGAGTCAAGAATTCTGTTTTCTTGGACCTTTGCCAAAACCCCAGAAGTTCGATGTAGAAGAATGACCTAACAGGAAAAAAGACATGCTCATCGACAGACTGTATAAAATCCAAGGACAGAACGCTGATATTAGAAAAAGGAAAAAATACTTCAGAGGTGGAACGGATATATCGGATAACTCGTCCACGACAAAAGTGAACAACCGACAATACACAGAAATACCGACAGAGTCGTAATATTAAAAACCAAAGTGGAAGCTGCACCGGCCAAGTTGAACAGAAACAAAGCGGCAGGGCCAGACGGAATTGTAATAGAGATGTTGGAAGCCTAAGATGATTTTTGGCATAGGCAAGATCAGAAATAATAAATGAAATCTACAACAGTGGTGACATACAGGAAGATCTAAGCAGATTTATTTTCATAGCGCTGTTGGAGAAAGCAGTCACAAACGAATGTGAACTCCATCGGATAGTCAGCATAATGAGCCACATAACAAAACTCATTATCCGAATTCTGATGAATAGTACACGCAACAGAATTAGAGCGGACATAGGGCAATAACAGCACAGGTTGCTCAAAGACACCGGGACAAGGAAAGCGGTATTTATGTTCAGAATGTTATCAGAAAGAGCAATACAAACTCAGTAAGACGTGAACCCGTTTTTTATATACTACGCAAAGGTGTTCGATAAAGTATGTCGCAAAGATTTTTTAGAGCTGGTCAGCAATCTTGACATATTCCGGAAAGTGTGGATTGAGTAGTCATGGTCAAATGCAAAATAAATAACAGGACTGTCCAACAAGCAGAATTAACAAAATTTGCGATAAAGAGAAAAAGGAACAGGGCAAAAATTAAATAATACCAAGCAAGCAAGCAGACAATATATGCAAGGCAAATTAACAGTAAGAAAGCAAAAGTTCACAAATTAAGAATTGGCCTCGGCACACAAAAGCAAATTCTAACAAGCGAAGGTGGCGTTCTGTCTTCTAAACAAAGCAGATTTGGACGGAGTCATTTCAAACGGCATTCCGGTCTATTTCATTGGCTAAGAAAAAAACCAGCATGCGTTTGTTTGTATTAATTTGTGTATTTGTCCGAACTTTTTGTCCGTGCGTGTGCTGTAATGGGAGCCCCCACAAGGATGGAGGCGTCTCCTCAGCAACCGGAAAAATCACCTCCCGCTACTACATCGGCGTGGACGGCGGTTAGATCGAAAAAAAAACAACAGTTGCAACAACAACATCAGCGGCATCAAGAATAGGAAGAAGAGCAGTAATTACAGCAGCAGCCACATTAACAACAAACAGAATGCGATATGGATGTGGAAGACATGCCTTCGCCATGATCTGTGACTTTAAAAAGAGGGAAGGTGGAGTAGGAATTAGGAAGAGGAAATTGCGAATAGGAAAAAAAGTCTGGGGTAAGCAGGGCGGAGAGGGCCATAGAACATTTCATGTCCCAATCTGCCGCTGCTTCGCCAAACAGAAAAGACACCTATGCCGACACTTCTCCCACTAAGGATTTACCATCTCCTTCCTCCGTACCAACATCCAAACCAACCCCCATAAAAAAGTCTAGAGGAAACGACTTCGGACGCTTTCTACCATTGTCTTCAGGTGCGCCCGTTCTGGGACTATGTCGGCGAATTGACGGCTCGTATCGATCCAGATCATGGTATGCGAGATAAATGGCTATCTCGCATACGCATGCGGTAATGTATCGCCCACGTATTCTGGGGTAAAATGAATGGTTTTTCTCACGTTGCTAGCAGTGGTAAGAATGGTGGTATGGACGTTGCCAATGGAGGTAATTTTGCGATACGAACGATATTCTCATCAAAATCTGGTAGAGTTCTTTGGAAATTAGCTCCAGATGAAGGTCAGAACTGACAGAAAGCCTTTGTTGTCGACAGAAAGGTGGGTAAAAGTGGCGAGATTGGTTTGAGTGAACGAGTCAGCTTTGATTCTTTTTATGTCACCTTTGACGCAACGGGCGGTTTCCTGACGAACAATCTTCATAGTTATGATAGACACTTTTTTACCTAGTTAATGTGAGTAAATTCCGTTTCCGGCCTATTTTCGGCATTCTCTTTTCTTATGATCCTAGTCGAGATTCCCAAACTCCCCAGTTTGTTTTGTACCCTTTGTTTTTTCATCTTGACTGGGTCAGTCTTTGATTTTCATACTCCGTCATTAATTTTATCTTTCCCCCTGCATTAGTAAGTGAACTTCTTCGTTTTGTCAAAATCATATTACAGTGACCGCTCTTAATTCTGGGGGTGGACTGCTCCTACTAATATCTGTCATTGTTAGTTTGAATAATTTGTTACATTTTAGTTTTGTCTTGTCGTATATCTCCTCCCCTATTTCATGGTCATATATTTTTATATATTTTTAAAAGAAAAAGAAAATTTGAAAAAAAATAGGAAAGAAATTTTTATGTCATAGGGTTTTTTGCAGGTTCCCTCTGGATATATGGGATTATGGTATATGTAGGATTGGATGGTAATGGATGGGTTCTTGTGGTGAATAAGCAAATTGTAAAGAATGAATGAATGAATGGGTCGTGAATCTGATTAGCTGTGTAGTGTAGTTATTGTTCACTAGCCCTACCCTACTTCAACTTTGGCCTTGTGCCAAAAATGTATTTTTAAACAATTAGCATACATTCCTTGACATATTGAAATCAACAGAAGGATATTAGTATAATCAAAAATCTATACTTACAGCAAACCGCCTGCATACGTACAGAAAATGAAAAATAGAAAGGGGCGTAAGACAAGGATGTGTCTTCTCACCGGATTTATTCAACCTCTACAGCGAGGCAATTCTGAAAGAATTAGAAATCTTACCAGGATTCATTACTGGCGGTCACAGTCTTAACAATATTAGATATGCAGATGACCCAGTGTTGATAGCAGACGCAGAAAGGAAACTCCAAAACTCCAAGAAAAGTCTAAGTATAAACTACAAGAAGACAGAATACATGGTTATCAGAATTCGTATATATGAACACCGCTAATGACGCTCCATTCCGTATATGGGAGGGATACTTCATCTTTGGTCTGATCTGACTGTTGTAAAGATAAAGCCTAGCAAGTGGAGTCAGGTACTTTGGGGAGCGGTTTAAGAAGCTGATAAATTCTTCCATCGTCATTAGAGATGTACATATATACGAATTCCACTTCTTAAAGTTCGGGATGAATTTCAGTTCCAATAGACATTTAAATAAATGTGCCTCTTTGAGAGTTCAATCATTCATCATACCTGGAGATAATTCATTGTCTATTCACTGATAATGAAAGATTAGTAACTTGGCTTTTGAGTTATTGAAAGTTTCCAGACAGTTTTCGATCAAACAGATGTTAAATATTGGTCAAATGAGAGGTTAACTGCCTGGCTCTTGTCATCTAGATTTTTGGAGATGCACTCATAAACTGTTGTATCATTTGCATATATATTTATTTACTAACCATCTTAGAATGTTTTTAGACAGAACGTTAATAATATCGAGGAGAGATTCCTGAGGATGTCTGTATTGATTTTTTGTGCTTCATATTGCTGACCATTAAGGTCTTACCCCACAGAAAGTACTTAAAATTAGGAAGACTCTCCCAGAGATTCCATAACTGGAGAGTTTAGGAAGCAACTCCCGATGCAATAGTTTGTTAATGGCCTTTGAAATATCTTAGGGGGTCGCACTATTTGGACAAACCCATAAATACAATTATATAACTACATCTCTGTAGTAGTGGACGAGTGGTTGGAACGTTAATATTCCGACCCCCAAATTTATCAAAGAGGTGATATCTTGATATTAGATTTAGTATTATGGTTAGCTTTCGGAAGCTCTTGATGATCGATGTCACTTTGTTCAAACTGGTGATCATGGAGATTACGTGCTCTCTGAGAAAATGCACTTAACGTCTGCTCAACATAGTTGCAGTATCAGCCACACGGATTAAATTGTCAGATACAGATCTAATTAGATACGAGTAGCCATCCATAATATATATATATATAACTGTACAAAAGTTAAACTATTCTAAGTTTCTACTAATTGCTACCTCATATGTGAATTTAGGCAGGCACAAAATTGGCGTAATTGGAGGAATTTTCGTATCTAATAATTATGATTTTTCATGAAAGTTTATTACTTACAGTTTATTTCAAGAAGTTAATGTACATTGAATAGTTTTATTGTCTTCTCTTATTTTGATTAATTGTTGCAGTATGCCTTGGAAGGAATACGTATCAACCCCACATCACCTTCAGAGGTATGAAATGGCATTTTTCGGAAGTTCCTATAACTTTTCATGATTACTCAAATTCTTCCAATGAAAATTCTTTCTTTATTTCTGTCTGATTTTTCCTCAATGGTATTAAAATCAGTACTCTGAACAGGCCAATAATTTTATACGGTGTATCCTACATCAGCTGACTCTGTTGTGGTGCACTCTATCTGTGGTATGTTACTCAGTCATGCTAAAAAAATATCTCCCATTTAACCAAGTCTGGTATCTAAGGTTTTTTGGGAACTGCATTTATTTGGCATTATTAAAGCAGCTTCAACTTTAACGATTTTTATTAGTCAACTACCAACTTTACATAGATGATTTCAAACTGAATGCAAGGAACAAAAATAACTGAAAATGAATCATTAAACCACTGAAAATTGCAAACCAAATCCAATGAAGCAAAACACCATAGATTATGTCATACAATGTGGAGAAGAGCAAAAACCATGAGAACTTACAATCAAAGCCAAAACAGAAGAAATTTCCTGATCTCAAAAAGCATTTCTAGGCATACGTCAATCCTGACCACGTTAATTTGAATATGGCAGACAAAATAGAATATACACCAGTAAATGCCAAAACATTACAAAGTCTGTTTCCAAAATTAAATAAGAACGAATCTCTTGACGGGGGAGTCGAGAAAAAATAATGTCTTACTTCAAGTTGAAACTTTTAAAGTAGCTTACTCTATCACCGAATTTAAAAATAAATTTATTCATCTTATGAAGCAATTTTGGAATCAAGCGCCCCCATATAGCAGTGGGGTCTATCATGCATAAATGTATTTTAGAAACAGAGGTGGAACGCTGAAAACTCTCACCCTTACAGAGGGATCACAACTGGATCCATTAGGGTGAGAATAGCCATGAATATTTACTAAATGGAGCCTCACCTTTTATGAATTCAGCGAGACAAACCAATTTGACCTTCGTCCTGGTAAGTGGTGTAATGATAGCATTAGTGAATAGAAAATTGTATACATGCTGTATTTATCTCAGCAGAATATGGTGACATCGATAGAGACTTCATTTTTTCAAGCGCCAGAAAACGTCTTCTAAGCTCTAACTTGATCTGATAGAGGAACTGTATCGATTCTAATGTTTTATATATCTGGTGAAGGCAGAATAACGAATCATTTGACACTTCGTCAGGAGTAAGATAAGGAAAATCTATCTATCTATCTATCTATCTATCTATCTATCTATCTTTTTAAGATGTACTGGAATTGGGCGATTTAAGGGTAGAGTTTACGCTTTAGTTGACTTATACCAGAGGAAATATATATATATATATATATATATATATATATATATATATATATATATATATATATATATATACACAATTCGATAAAAATGACTCACCTTATCCTTTGAATTTAGCTCAACTTTCGTTTCATCGGAGAAGAGAACATTCTTACAGTATTCTACGGTGAAATATTTGTAATAGTGAGCCCATTCAAGTCTCTTGGCTTTGTTGGCTTTGTTTATTAGCGGCTTAAACCTTCGTGTACAAGATTTGTATCCTTGTTCTAACAAGATTTGTAACCTTATTCTGACGGACTGTTGAAGAGGCAAGACTAATACATTGCTCTTGGCTTAGACTGGCTGCAATTTCTTGGCTAGTTATAGTCCTGTTCTTCGCAACTTCTGTCTTGATTACCCTGCCAGTTCTATCATCAATCTTTTTCTTTCGTCCCCTTGTTTCCTTCCTTGGAGCAGGAGTGGCATCATTATATGCCCTAAGCACTCGAGAGACAGTTGATTGCGAGGTTATAGCAATTTCTGCAATTTCTCTCGTAGACTTGCCTACTTTTGAGCGGGCAATAATAGATGCCTTAACTGGTTCTGATGCGTGTTTGTACCCTTTCGTCTGGTTAGTGACTTGAGTGACTATTTCAATCTGTTTTTATACTGTAAGAGGCTTTCTGGAATATTCTGGAATACTCTAGATTTAATTTAAGCTGTTCTAGAATTCTCTAGAATATTGTTCTGTGTGTATTGTAAAATAGTTTTCAATATTTTGTCAAGGGTTCTTTAAATTTATCAATTTAATCATTAGAATGCGATATCTGAGTCAGTTTTTTGAGTTTTTTCCTGAATCTCATTTATATCCAAATTTATAATTATCAATAGAATACCTTAGGGTGAATAAACTTTTTTCCTACGTGGTCGGGAAGGAGTCTTTATATTAGTAAGATTAAAAATTATTTTAACCCCAAAGACAATAGACAAAAAATATTTTTAGTAAAAAAAATCAGGTGAGTCACTTTTATCGAACAGCACTGTATATATATATATATATATATATATATATATATATATATATATATATATATATATGTGTGTGTGTGTGTGTGTGTGTGTGTTGTGTGTGTGTTAATCATTTCACCTCAATCAAGGCAATAAGCACACTAGGACGCAAAGAATTACTGAGTGTATTTTTTAAAGCTAAAAGATAAATTTTAGTAATTAAAGTGTATTTGCTTTTATTTTTCAATCTTTTTCCATGCGCCTCTTACTACCAAAAAGTACAAATTTACATTTGTCTATCCACAATACATTTTGCTAAATTATGAATATTTTGTATGAGAAACGCTTTGTTTTCACCATTTATCCATCAGTACACTTTTTGAAATTTCCAAAATTTTCAACTCTCAAATGTTAATACAGATTCTAAATGTTAATTCAGTGCTGAGTAATATTATACGAATCATATGTAGCTGTCTCCGCTTGAATATTGCGCCATTACGAAACTACTTTCATTATTTATGTATTTTTAAATTTTGAAGTAATTTGAGCATACTAGCAAAATCAAAATAGCTAAGAATTGAGATGAGGGCACAAATTGAAATTTTATTCAAAGAAGGCTATTCTCAAAGAAAAATTGCTAAGAAGTTGATGAGGTGCAATATTTGTTACGAAGGTAATTAGAAACTGACGCAGATGCCCAGAGAAAAAGAGCTGGAACACAAAAAGTAACAACTGCTGCTGAAAATAAGCACCTCATTATGGAGATCAAAAGAAATAGAAGGAAAACTTCACCAGAGTTGACAGCTAAACTTAATTCCTCTCTACAGTAAGCACTGTCGTTCTCGACTTTGAAAAATCGCCTTATATCAGCAGGGAACATTGGCTTCATAGTTGTTACAGAAGGTGAATAAGCAGAAAAGACTGTTATGGAAAAAAAACAACGTAAGAACTGGTCATTACAGGAGTGGTGAAATGTATTGTGGACAAACGAGTCCAAATTTGATCATTTTGTAGTAAGATGATAGTGTATGTGAGAAGAAAACCAAGAAAAAGCCTGAATGATGAATGTGTGGTTCCAACAGTTATGCGTGGTAGTGGGTTTGTCATGGTGTGGAGATGTTTTGGGGGTGAGCGAACTGGTCATAGAAATCATGAAAAACGAATGATATCATTCGATTTTGTGAAGACATTCTATACCATATAGTTTACGCATAATTGAAAAAATCACCTTTAAACAAGACAACAATCTAAATTCTAAATTATGTCAAAATTATCTCGAATCAAAAATAAGGAACAAAATTTTGGAAATTATGAATTGGCCGCCTGAATCTCATAATGTCTCACCCATTGAATTAATACGGGATGAATGAGATAGGAAAATTCAAAGAAAATACGCAAAGAGTGAGAGTCAGCTCATTCAGTGCTTAAAGAAAGGTTATCTACTTTTTTTTCACAAACTGTTGTAAAGAATGTCAAGAATGCGTAATGCAATCAGTTAAGTGGTTGAAGAGTTTATTGATAAAAATAAAACATGATGTTATTTTATGATAATTTTTATATTTAAGTTCTTATTTTTGTCAAAATAAAAGCATATACATTGTAGTTAGTGAAAATTTATATTTTACTTTAAAAATTACAAAACCTATCTCATTTTAAGTTGTTTTTAAAAGAAATGCGGTGTATTCCATAACTTTTCCCTGTAATATATATATATATATATATATATATATATATGTATTTAGGCAGCATATTTTCATTTATACATGTTTCATTAAATAATATAGACAAGTGTTGTCTATTTATTTTATGTAAATTTTGTTCGTAACATCTGATAAGTTTGATAACATTATCATTAAACGAAGAAAAAAATTCACAATATTGATCCATATTTTTTTAATATAATCTAAGCTTTCGGCTTACTTAAGCCATTATCAAAGATGTAAATTACAAACATATTAAACAATATACGGACACGACAGTGATGATAGTCTGTCATTGCTTACATAGATAATCTCTAAGCAACGATAAACACGCGCATATAAAGATGCTAGAAGCGAAAATCGCACCGCATCTCATGACGTCACACATGACCACACGAGTGAATTGGAGAATGAAGTAAGGAAAGCCGTTGTTATAAACCAATGGCTTCTGTTACCAACTATAGACATTTAAGAATATTTGTAGAGATGCCATAATTGATTTTGTTTAGGTTGGGTTTTAACTGTTTGATGTATAATGCTTCAAGTATTTTTAGTTTTTTGTCTATTGTTTTCATGTCGAAAGTATAGTTGTGTTTTCGACAAGTATTTTACGGAATTTTGTGTGTGCGGGCAGGCATGTTGTTTTTAAATGCCTAAAATGTTAGAGTTTTCATTAAAATATAGTGTCAAGCGTCGTGAAAGTGAGTTTGTGGTGTGACCAACATAAATATTATTTAATTCGTTGGAGATACACTCTCCCAAAGGGCACTTGAATTTATAAACTATGTTGGTTTTTGCAAATCGCTAACCGGGGAAAGAATCATTGCGAAGTATTAAGTTGGATATACTAGATTTAGTGTAGTATATAATTAATTTAATTTTTTTGCTAGGATCTGTAGTTGATATATTAGAATTTACTTGTGAAAAGGCAAATTGAAATATCCAAGGAAAAATTAAACAACCTTAATAGCAAAAAACAGGACATTTACGATAGACTACAGGATATAACTACCCCGGACCAACTGGGGGAAATTACACATAGACTCACGGAAATTAACCATAAATCTGAAGCTCAACACCGAATTAAAATTATAAAAAAAACTGAATACATTATACAAAGGTAATATCACTCTTCCTAACAAAACTGATAAATACAATAACCTTTCCAACTATGAACTAACTAAGCACCAAAAAAAGAATTTATATAACCTTGGACCTAACTGCCATATATACCGTAAGTACAATCGACTTTTAAAAAAATAGAAATTGAGACCCTATGCAAAACATAGTTAAACTCCAGGATGAACAACTAATAGAAACTACACCAGAATTTAAAGACTTACTTAAGGCCGAGGCATTGAAGGATCGGCATGATAAAAGCAGAAACTCCTCAAAAATTCTTTCTAAACAACTGAAAATTGCCGCACAAGAACTACGTAACCACCCTGACATTATTGTAAAAAAAGCTGATAAGACCAACATTTTTGTCATCCTAAACAAATTGGATTACAACAAAAAACTAGACCACATACTCCATGATCACATAAAGTTTAAAAAACTTAACAAGAACCCGACCAACCAACTAAAACCAAAGCAATAAACTTATTAATGCTAATAATGCTGAACAGAACTCTTTAATACTCCCTAAAATTGTTGGTGATTATAGACCTGGCTACATATATGGCACTATAAAAATGTAAACCTAACTATCCTCTCCGTCCTATCATATCGCAAATTCCAACTGCTGTATATCATCTAACAAAATACATCAACCAACTTATTACTCCCTATATTCCTAGTAAATATAGTGTTAAGTCAACATTAGAAGTAATCAAATCCTAAAAAGTGAAAAACCTGACAATGAAATCATGGCTTCACTTGATGTTGAAAACTTATTTACCAATGTCCCTGTTAGTGAAACTATTGACATAATCATAAGAAATATATACAGTAACTCATCTTTACCCCCACTTAAAATTAATCCTAATATATTAAGAAAACTACTATTAACTTGTACTACTGAAAGTCCTTTCTTCGATCATAATAACAATATATATATACAACGTGATGGTGTCTCCATGGGTTCAGTACTGGGCCCGACATTTAGCAATTTCTACATGTCGAACCTCGAAAATAAGTTATTTACAGATTTTTAAAAATTATCAATCTACCTAAGATACGTTGATGATATTCTTATGTTAGTTAAAAATACAGATGAAATAATTCAACTTCAAAAACGGTTCCAAAATAATTCTGTCCTTAAATTCACATATGAACTCAATACTAATAATAAAATCCCCTCCCTTGACATATTGATAAACACAAATAATAACAAATTTACTATTTCGCCATACAAAAAACCTACAAGCATAAATTCATGTACACTTAACTACAAGAGCGAATGCCCATATTACTACAAAATAGCAATTATAAAGAATCTAATACATCGTGCAGAAACTAATTCATCCACAAAACAGATTTTTTTTACAGTGAACTAAAGAATATAAAACAGACACTTATTAATAATAGCTTTCCAAACTATATAGTTGATGAACAAATAAGATGCTTTCTTAGAAATCTCAATAATAAGCAAATTGTACATAATACTGCTTCTACTGATCTCAAATATATTAATCTCCTATATCGTAATCAAATGCATACTAATTATAAACAAGATGAAAATATACTAAAAAATTTAGTAAATTCTAATATATCAACTACAGATCCTCGCAAAAAAATTAAATTAATCATATACTACACTAAATCTAGTATATCCAACTTAATACTTCACAATGATTCTTCTCCCCCAGTTAACGATTTGCAAAAACCAACATAGTTTATAAATTCAAGTGCCCTTTGGGAGAGTGTATCTCCAACAATTAAATAATATTTATGTTGGTCACACCACAAACTCGCTTTCACGACGCTTGACACTACATTTTAATGAAAACTCTAACATTTTTAGGCATTTAAAACAACATGCCTTCCCGCACACACAATTCCGTAAAATACTTGTCGAAAACACAACTATACTACGACTTGAAAACAATAGACAAAAACTAAAAATACTTGAATCATTATACATCAAACAGTTAAAACCCAACCTAAACAAAATCAATTATGGCATCTCTACAAATATTCTTAAATGTCTATAATTGGTAACAGAAGCCATTGGTTTATAACAACGGTTTTCCTTACTTCATTCTCCAATTCACTCTCGTGTGGCCATGTGTGACGTCATGAGATGCGGTGCGATTTTCGCTTCTAGCGTCTTATATGCGCGTGTTTATCGTTGCTTAGAGATTATCTATGTAAACAATGACAGACTATCATCACTGTCGTGTCCGTATATTGTTTAATATGTTTGTAATTTACATCTTTGATAATGGCTTAAGTAAGCCGAAAGCTTAGATTATATTAAAAAAATATGGATCAATATTGTGAATTTCTTTCTTCGTTTAATGATAATGTTATCACACTTATCAGATGTTACGAACTAAATTTACATAAAATAAATAGACAACACTTGTCTATATTATTTAATGAAACGTATATATATATATATATATATATATATATATATATATATATATATATATATATATACAGGCGTGATATGACGGATCTCTCACTGCTTTATCGCTACTAACATGGAAACTGCTAGGACGAAATACATTCCTTCGTTCCGCCAGGTCTAAACTTCACAGCTAAGATATGCCATGCCACTTACAGCGTAGCAAACCATCCACATTCCCTCCATATTCCAGCGGCGAGTAAGTTCCACTCCAGTAGCTTCTTTCCGCGAACCACTGTCTTGTTGAACAGACTTCCAAGAGGGTGTTTCCTTGATCACTACAATCGTAACCTGTTCAAATCTAGAGTTAACCATCTTCCCTGGGCCTTATACAGTTATGCAGGATGAACCTTACTATATATATATATATATATATATATATATATATATATATAATGTGTGTGTGTGTGTGTGTGTGTGTGTGTGTGTGTGTGTGTGTGTGTGTGTGAATGTATTATCACCTAAGAGCAAATCAATGTAGAGGAGTTGTTGTAAGAGCGTACAATGAAGAAGTAAGAGAGGCATATTATGAGGATATGTAGGTTAGCCCTAGTACCATAAGCATTAACTTCCCTCGATTTTGACTGTCCCAGAATTATCCACCTTTTTCTGTGCTATATATTCATATCCTCTTTTACTTATATTCAATACATTCTTGTCTTCCCTTATCCTTGTCGTAGGCCACTCTGTTTATTAAATTGTAATAAGGAACAGAACTAAAGAAGTACCTTGACGAAGGCTTAAATAAACTTGAAATACTTAAGATTGAAGTTATCGGGAAGGGGAAGCTTCCTATCAGAAGCCTTATTCACAACGCAACAGTTTTAGGGAGAGAAACTAAGTGTAAATTCCTTCTAACCAGTGGAAGACTAAGGGATTGATGATGCGTCCATTCTGTGAGCGTGGTATGGCAGCTCCTAGACTGTGATGGTCTGAAGTGTATGTAGTTTATCTGTATATTTGCCACGGAAATTTTTTAATTTCTGTCAAGGTACGAAAGTTAGTCGGCTTCAATGAAATAAATTTTGAGATAACCGGTGTGGGTCGTAGGTTTTTAATAATCTATCTATCTATCTATCTATCTATCTATCTATCTATCTATCTATCTATCTATCGAGAGAGAGAGAGAGAGAGAGAGAGATTAAAGTATGGGGTAGATTAAGCTAATTAGCCTTAGTTGACAAACAGTCTAGAAGGATAACTCTGGATTCGAGAGCTACGGAGGCCTATTTCACTATGTGAATCAGTTCTCTGTTTTCAGGTTTGGAAAGTTTGGTATAATCAAAACAAATCTGCGAAGTATTCTGATAATTCAACTCCCGGCGCTGAGTCTTTTACGTCGAGAACGACGGTAGCGTCTCCTATATATATATATATATATATATATATTATGTAGCACCCTCTTTTAATGTTATAGTAGTAGTGGGAGGCACAGTAACATACAATATAGAATCATGAATTCTTTTCCCAGTGATCCTTTCCTGATTGATCAAACACGGCCGAGCAAAATGGAATCAATTAACGAACAGAAGACAATGATATAGGGATAACAAATAACCATTTTATTACTATAATAAAAAAATGGGGATTAAATATGTTGGAGGATATTAAAAATGGGGTAAAACAAAAAATGAGACAAAAATAAATATTAAGAGACAAAACAATGGGAGGGGAACTTATCTTTTCAGAAATGTAAATATTATATTAACAAACGACCATGTGCCAAACTTGCATGAAATTACAAATGACAACAAGGCAAAATGAGCAAAGATAAAACAGTGTCTCTTATATTTTTCTCTTTCTTTTATATTTCTCTTTTCTCTTCTCCTTGCTGGGTAGAAAGTTTATTTGTGAAGTAGATTTCTTTTTGGTTTAATTTCTTTCTTTTTCATTTTCGTCTTGTCCAGGTTAGGGGAAGAATAACTTAAATTTTCTTTGGCTCTCAGGATAATTTGTCTTTCTTTGTTTCGTTGTATTTGCTACTTTTAGCGCGCTGGATTTCTTTGAATCAACACTTTACTGAGTGTTTTCAGCTCAGAAAACTTAATAGATTTCTGTCAATTCCGCGCGAATTTATAGCAGATCATAGCAAGTTTAACTGGACAGTTTGAATTCTGAAGAGGGACTGACTTGGTGGCGGTCTTCATTTTTGCGGCTCGATTTTGGCATGTGACCCAAATATGGATTTTACATGTGCAGGCGAAAAGAGGACACTGTCCCTTTGCCTTTTTCTGTCGTGTTTTAGAGAATTCAAGGTCGCTTTAATGTCTGGATAGTATCCGGTCAAATCATCATGTGACCAAGAAGGAGAAAGTGTACTTTTCATAGGATACATAATCTTTGCTCGGATGCATGTAAGTTTGATCAAGAACCGTTAATTGTCAATTTCACTTTATTTCTTTTTCAGTATCTGTCTATATTTCTGAGATGAGATATTATGTACACTATTTACATTATTCGGACTATTGTCCTCATCTTTGTTGACATATTCATCACAACGTTTCGGCCGCTTCTTCTTGGAATGTCCAACTGAACCGTTTATTTCGCTCACTGGGGTAGACTGTTCTAGTTCCATGTGCCATGTCTAATCGATGTCATTTATCAGTTATCTCCTGTTAATTTCCTTTTCCAAGTTCTCCTTTGCCTTGACCAGGTATTGAACTCACAAATTTTGGATCCTCTCACTGGGTCTAACCAACACATTTATCCACTGTGTATGAATTTCTGGGACTTAAAATGTCTTCATCAACCTTTTTTTACTAGTGTTCATATTGTGATTTTTCATGTTATCATTTATGTTTTTTACCAGAGCTCATATTACAACAATTTTTCGTTGTTATTATTTTCTCTCTTCCAGAAAATACTGGCTCCAAATTCAGAGTACTTCTAAATTTTAGTGTTGAATAAAATTAGAATGAGGGTTCACAACAACAACAACAACACACACACACGCACACACACACACACACACACACATATATATATATATATATATGTATGTGTGTGTGTGTGTGTGTGTATTATATTAAACCGAAAACATGTCAGAATCGATACACAACTGCAGTCTTGTTTCGATGTGTATTGATACATCCCATCAGGCGATTGTATATTACGTGCGAGTGAACTATTTATTTAGATTTAAAAGCAAAATACCACCTGTTTTTATGAATAAAGTAAAAGTTGGGTATAAGATTTCTGTGCTTTACTTTAATCAACCAATCAAATCTGACCTACGTTAAATTTAATCTAAACGAAGAAGCAAAAATTAAATAAAATGTTTTATAAATGGGTCATGACACGTAGATTGGCAACTAACGGTATCACAGCCATTGTACAAACTAGACAATGTCATTTCCTAAGAAATAAAAAATGGGGTTATGAGGTAATTTAACAAAATGCTAAACTATTTATATGCTTTGTGAGTTTCCTACATAATTTTTTTTTATAGTTGATGAATATAGAGCTTCTTTAAGAAACCAGTAAATAATTTAAACGTATAGAATTATTTTGTAAATTAATATGCAACTGTTGAAAAAAGATTCTTCATGTAAGATGTTAATAACAATAACCAATCAATGTAAAATGTTAAAAATACCTACCAAATACCAATACATCCGTACAAGATGTTACAAATAATACCAGAAGATTAATGCAAAATTATATTAAATCCAAATTAAGCTTACAAATAGAAAGCTAAGCCATATATGATGCATCGCAGTACAACTAAAATATAAGAAAAAGCATAATCAAATTCCAAAGTTTAACTAAATTGTAAGGGGGTGTAAACTATGTTTACAATTTACAGTTAATTAATTCCTTTGTTTTAATTAGAAAATTTTATTGAATCTGATAATATCCAGTTTTTCATATAAGCACAGAAAACAGGTTTCGTATAAAGATCTACAGGTCCTTGTAGTATTTAAAATTTTCCATTTCACCATAAGAGTCTTATTGTCATCTTTTAAACTCCAAAATACTAATGTATAAACATACTAAGTTATAACGTTCCCACGCATTGCTGTTATACCATTACTTGGAGGAAAAGTGTGTAGTTTTTGGTCGTCTCATCACACCACAGGCATTATATCAGTGATCATAGCGTGTACAGCAGTTTTGAGCTAAGTACAACATTCCTCACGTCCGACAACCACAATATTCCTCTTGCGACGTTTTTCTTTTTCAAAAATCAAATCTCACTTGAAGAGAACAAGATTTCAAGACGTCGAGGAAATCCAAGAGAATGCGACAAGGCAGTTGCTCCTTATTTTAGAAATGAAGTTTAATGAATGCTTCCACCAAGGGAAACGACTGTATAAACTACTTCGAAGAATATTAAATGCCGAATTGATATATCTTGTAATTTTTTATTTATAACACAAAACCCTAAACCTTTTGAGCAGATCTCGTATCTTTCGTAATTCCAACGCACCATCACATTTCCGTGTCACCCGTCCCCACCACTGTCATAAAACTCACTACAAATGTTATTTCAACCAAATCTTCCTTGGGATTTAGTGCCAGGAAGATCGTAATCACAATGATATCTGGAGATTATTTATATTTGTAATGCTCCCATCACCTCGTTCCAGTAACCGATTCGCATAATGTTTAAAATCAATAAAATTATTAATTTTGAATCTAAAGGTAAAGAAAACTTACACTCCAAATTCATGAAGCAATTTTCATTGAGCTCTGTGAATATGTTCCATCAGGACGTAGGCGATCATGACTCTCTACAACATCTTATCATTTGTAGCACATAGTAAGATTTGTTTTTTCGTTATCTGTTCCACTTTCTGTTCTTTCAACCATTTACTCAAACTTGATAGGTTACTCTCAGTTTACTTCTGTCCCTCCTGCCTACAATATGTCCTGTGAGTGTCATATTTTCCAGATCCTCTTTTTTCATTATTTATCCGAGACATTTCAACCATCTCTTTTTGATTTTAAGCAAGCTTGCACGATTTGTTTTTATTTTCCTTGCATCATCGTTACTCACAAGTTCAGTCCATAGGATTCACAGAATCATGTAATAGGAAGATCGATGTTATATTATCTTCTTTGTTTCTAACGAGTTTCTTCAAGGTCTTCATACTTTGTTTAGGTTTTAGAACGCATCTTTCGCTATCTCACTGCACCTTAACATTCAGATATGAGAATGACCATACGCAATGGTCTCGTATCACTGGATTTCAATAATTCACGATATTTTTTGTATATTTGATGTTTTTACCGCTTTACTTTGAAAAGAAAATAGTTTTATCAAAGCAAACTACATATTACAGTCTGAATAAAGCTTAATTTGTTAACTTTTAACAAAATTTTATCGCCTATGAAACTCTCTTCTGGTTCCTTGCTTTCCAGATGATCGTGAAACATTTAAAAACAACGTCAGTTGTCTGTATTCTGTCTCCTTGAGACCTGTCTTTTCTCTCTTCGAGTGGTTCGTTATTCACAGTTTCAGACGAATGCACATTTATATTTCTTCAACATCGATAGATCTTGATTATAGTCTATAATTTAACTTAGCGGAGATTACAGTTTCTTCTTCGAGAGAGCTTAAATTGGACCGATTAGTCGTCAAACTATCCCAGTACCCTCAATTTCTGGGTCGAGGTTATGATAATTTATGGCAGCGATCATCAAAGGCTTCCAAATATTATCGTCTACTCAGTTTCACTGACAAGTTATTCCGAGGTATGATTTTCAGGCCGTTTCCAAACGTGCTGCAAACTAGAATGCTCTCCCCAGGCCAATATTATCAAGAAGTTAGCAAACAAATCGCCCTTGATTAGATTCGAGCCTGAGTTTCAGAGTCTAGATTTCTAACCGCATTATACCTAAATCTGTTTGGAAATATCCTTTATAATTTTTGATAATGGAATAATTAATAAAATTTAGAGAAACCGTTCTTTATTTTGTTGAAATCTTGGATTTTTTATATTTATTTTGATCAAGGCATACACTTCCCGGCGCTAGTATTAACTGAAGGATTCCTGTATTTGAAGTTTTGTATATTTAAGAGCTTAATTTTGTCAAAATAAAAGCAAATACATTGTAGTTAGTGAAGGTCGTATTTTCTATATTCCAAATGAAAAGTCTGAATGTTTTCATTATGATCAGAAGAATTTACACTTTCCAAAATTGCCGTTTATAATTATAGTTTAGATATATGAAAAGAAAAAATAAGGATGTGTATTAAACAACTTTACCGTATTGTGTAAGGTCTAGAACGAAAGGAAAATATGTTTGTTAAAAACTGACAAAGGCAAATATATAAATTCAAACTTTATTTTAAAATATTTCAAATGGCAAAATAAATCGAGATTTGAATATTCCTTCTCTTGGTCCCTGTTGTATTGTAATGTTCAGAGGTCTTTCTCATTTCTGTTATGGAGTGAACGAAAACTCTGAAAAGAAAAACAATGTAAACATAGATTATAATTAGAAGTTATATAATTTAGAAATTAGAGATAAATAATGTAATCAACATATGAATCTTTCGGATTGAATCTATCTATCTAGGCATAGCCTCTAAAACTATTATCCAGTTTTAATTTTTCCTATTTTATAGATATTTCTTTACGGAATGTGAAGCCAAGGAATTTGAAGTGAAGGGCGGTCCAAAAATTGATGTGCTGGCAAAGACTACATAGAATGCAACAAAACTAGAGCTTGTCTGAATAGACAAATCATCAGTCAGCGAACGATGTTGAATTTCCGGAATTTAGCGGTTCTATCTATTTTTCTGTATACATAGAATGTTGAAAGATTTCTTCAGAGCATCAGAGAAAGATTCAGGAAGTGGAAGTTAAATGTTTCGAAAGAGACCTTGGCATCTCCGACAAGGACCACATAACAAAAGAAAGTAAACGAATCTTCCTCAAGTTTGAAACAAGTTAATTTTTATTCAGATATTCATGAATATGCATTGCTGAATGTGATGTCATTGTCTTGCATAAATATCACCTTATTGTTATATTTTTTCTTCTTATTTAATTGTGATATCACAAACCAAAACTATATTACGCCTGATCTGTCATCTTAGCTACACTTGGGACCCACCACTGGATCACCTATAATGCCACCACAAAACACCACAATATATCCACCTTACAGATGTCTCAACATATGATGGTTATTTTCTCTAGTCGTCCATTACAATGTTCTCCGTTTACCCATCAAATATAGTCAATGAAATGATATATTGAAAATCGATCTTTTTCCATCATTGGATTGTCTTTGAAGAGAGGCGCAGTGATCGGTTTTACATGTTATACCAGTTGATTAAGAACTACATGTTTCAGCATTTGCAAAACCTACACGCATAGTCAACAGCTAGATGTCTCTCTCTTTTTCTCTTTCTCTCCCCCCTCTCTCTCTCTATATATATATATATAGAGAGAGAGAGTGAGAGAAGGCACGGTGGAGTAGTGGATAGCAGCTCAGATTGAGGAATCCATTACATTCACTTAATGCTAATACCCATGGGAAAGGTGTTAATCCTATTTTCCCTCCAGCTATGGGTAAATAGCATGGCAGATTGGGTTTTATAGCTTTTGGTGACAACTGGCCTAGGAGAAGGACAACACTGAATTCAAACCAGCGTGTCGTTTGAACCCGGTCTCTGTATTCGGCCCTGCAAAAAGTGTTGTTGGATCTGCACAAATCCTTCACCACTATAATGAAATCATATATGCTGGTGTCTGGGCTGTCGGTTATTAGGAACTGAGCTGTTTGATCCTCATACATGCAATACGACGGAGAGTCCACGACATATATATATATATATATATATATATATATATATATATATATATATATATATATATATATATCAGTAGGCGCTGAAGTCAACACCAACGGTGAGTGTTTTTGCATGCTTCAGCATGATCTTCACCCATTTTTGATGATGATTCCGTTGAAGCATGAAGCAGATTGACACCGCTTGGTGTTGACCTCAGCGTCAACGTTTATATCTGCTATTGAGCACTTTACCCATATATATATAATACTTTAATACTGTATGTGTGTGAATAAAGAAAAAGGGAAAACTTTTCGTAACAGATGCGTTTCGTCCTCTTTTGAGCAAATGTAAGAATTCTATTTTGAAAATAGTATTCATGGAAAGAATTAAAATGCCGTTAAGTTTTCAACATTTGTAAAGTTAAGAATTCATATAAATATTAACCAGGGTAAATTGACTTTCACTGTTAAGTTGAGTTTTTTAAATTTAAGAATTTTGAAAATCTAACGGTTTTTTTCATAGATACATGTTGCAAAGTAGAATCTTTACATATGTCATCATAAAGTCCAGCAGAGGACAAAACGCAACGGTAACGAAAATTTTTCCTTTTGCATGTGTTCATATTTTCGTATTAAACATGTTTTTATTGATATCTGATTGTTTTACACACACACACACACACAGATATAAAGATTTATCGTATACTTCTGTTGTAGAGATGATGCAAGCTTGAAAAATGCTATTTATTATGAAGATTATTGTCGCATATTGAATATGAATCTGACGAAAAATAATGATCAATACCATCGTCAAACGATTTCGTAGCAATTATGCAAAGGTTTTAGTTTTAAATACATACTAAGCTGATCTAGAGCATATAATTTGATATAATATTTCCAATAAATGTATTAACATATAGTCATTTACGCGTCTATCTATCTATCTATCTATCTATCTATCTATCAAAGTTGTTACTTACTGGTATAATATTGATGCATATCCGTCAGTAAACCACGCTTAGTGGAATCCATATCCTACTGCTCCAACCGGATGATGGTAGGCTTGACTATAGGATGTGGCAGCCGGATAGTGAAAGCTGTATCCTCCGAGTCCCAATCCAACGGGGTGATGCAACCCATGGGAATAAGTACTTACACCTCCAACAGGGAGACCCCATCCACCATGGAAACCTCCATATCCGTATGGTGCATGGTGTGTAGTTTGGCTATAAGATGTGGCTGCTGGGTAGTGAAGGCCGTATCCACCAAATCCATATCCCACTGGGTGATTCAGCCCATGGGAATAAGTGCTTACACCTCCTACAGGGAGGCCCCATCCACCATGGAAACCTCCATATCCGTATGGTGCATGGTGAGTAGTTTGGCTATAAGATGTGGCTGATGGGTAGTGAAGGCCGTATCCACCAAATCCAAATCCCACTGGGTGATTCAAACCATGAGAATAAGTGCTTACACCTCCAACAGGGAGACCCCATCCACCATAGAAACCTCCATACCCGTATGGTGCATGGTGAGTAGTTTGGCTATAAGATGTGGCTGCTGGGTAGTGAAGGCCGTATCCACCAAATCCATATCCCACTGGGTGATTCAAACCATGGGAATAAGTGCTTACACCTCCAACAGGGAGACCCCATCCACCATAGACACCTCCATATCCGTATGGTGCATGGTGAGTAGTTTGGCTATAAGATGTGGCCGCTGGGTAGTGAAGGCCGTATCCACCAAATCCATATCCCACTGGGTGATTCAAACCATGGGAATAAGTGCTTACACCTCCAACAGGGAGACCCCATCCACCATAGAAATTTCCATATCGGTATGGTGCATGATGGGTAGTTTGGCTATAAGATGTGGCAGATGGGTAGTGAAGGCCATATCCACCAAATCCCCATCCCACTGGGTGATGCAACCCATGGGAATAAGTGCTTACACCCCCAACAGGGTATCCCCATCCACCATAGACACCTCCATATCCATGAGCAGTGTGACTATAAGTTGTAGAGGCTGGGTAGCCAAAACCACCCCACAAACCTGAAAGAAAAGAAGGGAAGAACCTTTATTACTCCAGTTGAAATATCTGAACATAGGCAGTTTCCCTTTAATGTAAAATTGTTTTCCAATGAAATTTATATAAAATATTTTATGAACATCAAAAGAAGCATAAATTTGTCATTCATCGTATTTTCATTAAACATTAAATTAATCAGCTAAAACAGGATAAAACCCTTTGATGGGCAAGTAACATTTAATAAATTTATTCTGCGTAGTATATATATTTACATCGTATATTTTTACATATTACATCTACTCCAATTAACACGCATAAATGCATACATCGTAGCTGGCATAAATGTATGGTGTAGTAATGGATAACGGCTCAGATTGAGTAATCGCAGAATTCGAATTCTTATGCGGGAAACGTAAGAATCTATCACTTCTCCACACCCAGCTACCAGTAAATAACAGAGCAGACAGCATTCTATAGTCTTGAGTGGCAACCAGTCTAGAAGAACAACAACTCTGAATTCGAAACCTCCAATTATAGGGTTCCTCGTGATTCCTCCAACAGGATTGAAAAGGGTCTTGGAAGTGTCGGCTACTCTTGTTTTACAAACAAACCCAACACTTTTGTATTTGTTCAACACCCAAAGTACCCACTCGTTATTTATACTACAACTATGCTGAACGGGTTTAGTTACAGTTTCTGGTAGGAGAGCGCATAATCTGTCATGATCAGCAGGTTGAACAAGACCTTTACGCTCAAAACCTCGATCATGATGATGCAATAGCTCAATCTTCTGAATCTTCGATTACCTTAATTTTACGTACAAGGCTTGGGTCAAGCCGTGGAATGGTTTTCCGACATTTTCCAAAGGAGTCGCACGATGGGATCGTCTCTCCAGATCGATATCATCAATAAGTTACCTTCCTTACTAATCGACCATGTTGCGATTCGAACCCGAGTCTGAAAGATCTGAAAGTTAACGTTCTAACTACTTGGCCAAACGCCCACAAAAATGAATGCGTATAGAGATAGTGAAGAACGAAAATTTGAACGTATATGATGCTTCATCCCAGATAGACTACAGACGTGACAATTGATTTTTCCATTTTTGAAGGTTAAATACCTTAAAAAGAAATAACTAGAAAAAAATAAATGTTAAATAATGTTAATAAAGGAATTCAGTTTTACTATCAAGACCCTTGTCGAGTGTATGTATATAATGAAAAAGTTCACTGATAAAATTAGCGATAATACTCACCTAGAGGGATGGCAGAGGCATAGTTGCTCAAAGCAATAACTGTAAGCAATAATAAAATATGAGTAAGTAATAATAATATATATATGTCAGTAAATGCAATTTTTTAATGGTAGAATATGCTGAAAATTTTAACGTCCGATTTATACGGGTGATGAATTATATTAATAATAAGTGGATACAAATAATAATGATGAAAATAAAATGAACTGAAATGAAATATGATTGATAACTCTTTTACATGAATAAATAATCTAAATTTTAGCATAAAGTTAGATTTATACGAATCCTAAAAATATTTATACTTTCAGTTAATAATACTGTTCGTACTAAAAATATTTAAAAGAATTCTAATATAATTTACAACAGGAAAAACAACAACCACAAAAACACAAATACTACTAAATAATAATAATAATAATAAATCAATAAACAAAACGGAATCCTGTCCATTATTATTCCGAGATAATGCGTAATGCCCACGGTAACCTACTAACATAATAATAATAATAATAATAATAATGCTTCCTTATTGACATGGCATCCTTACATATTGTAATGTATCTTTGAAGCTCTTCAAAATCTATCACAATACAAATATGCTGAAATGGAAATTTTAAATATGTGGTAGATGAGGGTGTCAATAATTCCAGTTGCAGTTAGATTGATTGGAAAAGGTTCCGATAGACTCATTAAAGGGATTGCTGGTAGCCCAAGCCTTAAAGAAAAAAAAATACAAGTACAGATCACGCATTACGAAGAGATTTATATAGGTGAAATGTGTGTGATTTGATTTGATTTTTTTAAAAAGTTATCAGTGGAAAATGTTATGAAGCCATTTCTGACATTAGGTCTCTGGTTGGAAACCGGAAGAAAATATGTATACAACAGAAATCAAAGGAAATGATAATAATTGTTTCTTAAATCGCGCTTTCTCTTAACTGCTGTAATAATAATAATAATAATAATAATAATAATATGCCCACAGATATAACTAAGTAGCGACATATGTGAACTGGAAGATATGCAAGAAGCACAAAATCAAAACCACTGAGAGATGGTATTAACACCAACCAGAAAAAGTTACCCAAAATAACGATGTAACTATCCTCTGGGACATGCCAATTCAAACTGAAAGAGGAATAAAAGCCAACATACCTGATATTATATATATATATACAAAAAAAAAACAAGGAAATGCATGTTTATTGTACATAGCAGTAGCATCTGAGAGATACATCATGAAAATTATCGAGAAAATGTCTAAATAGAAGGACCGAGACATCGAGATTAACAGGATGTGGGGAAGGAAGACTTAGCTCTACCAGTAGTAATCGGAGCTCTGAGCCTCGTGAGAAAAGGAATGGGCAATTTTACTAACAGTGTCCCAGATAACACCAACATATATGTTGCCCCTGAAAATCGCCGTTCTAGGAACATCCCATATACTAAGAAATCTACAAAAATACATCTTTATAGATATAGAGATCCACTAATATATATATATGAAAGAATATTACAAACAAATATTCAGATCTTGAGATGGTAACTGAAAATGTGGCACCTTAAATCTATTATTATTCCTATATTAATTGGAATTGATTATTATCAAGAAAGGTGAAAAGTCATTAATGAGATCCCTGGTTGACCATGTTTACAAGATATTAAAGAAATTGAACCGTGTGGCACTGTTCATTTACTTAGGAGAGTATTATCAATATAAAAACTGCATATGTTAAATGTAATTAAACATAAGAATTCATGCAAAAAGAATGCGTATATTTACTACATTCCCTTACTAATACTACTGCTAATATAATTCAGTATATTATAAAATATCCGATATGTTCTAAAAAATAATGCATTTGCAAATAATAATAATAATATTGAAATTAAAATTTAAGGAATGTTTCGTTTCAACGCTTTTTGCTTATAAGTCTTATCTATAGAATTGACATTTTGACTATAGGATCAATCCCCATAGTCACTTCCATCAAAGACTAATCACAAATGATCTTACTTTTGTCGTAATTAGCTATAAATAGGTATAAATCATGTGCTACTTACCTGCCACCAAAGTGATAATTTTCGTTGCCATGATTACCGTCTATTGGAACTATTAATCAAAAGAAGAAATCAAGTCATCATTTTAAAAGGTGAAGAGTTTTTACTTTTATTACGTCTCTCAAAAAATGGAAACGTTGCGAACAACGAACCCATTTAAGTATATAATAGATATAATGAAGAATATCGTGGCATACCGTTTGTCTTTTCATATCATATGCAATTTTTGCTTAAAATTCTATTTTCATTATAGCGTTAACATTTACAGGACATAAAAATGCAAAGGAAGCAGACAGAAACATCGCGTAATCTACAGAGATTTTGCAAATGTATTGTAGAACAATGGCCAAAAGGCATAGAGAGATATTAAATGGAAACAGTCACAGAAAAAAGATTGGAATGTGTAGAGAACCATAATCGCTCACTTCATGGAAGAATGTGGCATATGAAAGAAGACATTTTATTACGAAATGTTCACATTTTTCTTTCAGTGGCATTGCACCGTATTTGGTGTATGTTTGTGAAAATTCGAAGTATTGTGCATTAACTAAATTGTTCATCGAGTGAAATAAGCAGTGTTCAAATTAGTATGTTTCATTAACACAAATGTTTTTTTTCTTCTATTAGCATGTTCAAAATATCTTTCTCGGTCTTTGTTGCAAACATTAGAAAATAAAACTGATTCTGCTTTTGAAGTGAGGAGGTACTGTCTGGCGAACGGATCTACGAATGCGAGACATGAATTATTTTTGGATACCTACTACTAACCAGGGCAAAAATTCAGTCGGCTAAGTAATATCCGAGGAGTGAAAACTAAGAAGGAAACTATTCGGTTGATAACTGACCTTCACTAAAATAGTAGAATATTATAAAAACGATTATGATTAATGTAGAATCAGGGCTCAGTATATAACTTTGCCCAAAGGTTATTTTGAATAAAATGAAATATCCATTCAAAGTGGGTCAAACTTAGGATTTTTCTTATACTAAATAACAGTGACGTTTCACGATTCTTCAATGAGAAAATCATAATTAAATATATGTACGAACAAAGTAAAATCATAGCATATTTTTTGTTTTACTTTATGAACACGTTTATGTAGTTAAGCAATATTAAAGTATATATAAATTCACAAATGTTGCATAAAATCTTGTGACAATGTCTAAGTTGAGCTAATGGTTGAATCGCATGTTTCATTTTCGAGGACAGTAAAGTGATATACAAGTTAAAATCTACCTGAAAACAAAAGGGAAAAGTCAAAAGCCTTACCGGAGATGGATAGTCAAACGATGGACGATCTAAGCGGAGACTACGTAGAGAGGATTGAGTAGCAGCCTTTTAGAGAAAATGACTGGGTTATTTTCGGCAAAACTAGTTCAACATAATCTTTTGATGTTAAATATTAAAAACAGCTATAACTAAAGCTCGTGGGAAAGATGTCGCTCAGTTGTCTGAATTTAATTTAATGTTTTATTTTATTCCTTCCGCTTAATCATAAAAATAGTGTTTAAATAAAACGAATTGTCTTTTTCCCACGGCATCGACTTCATTCGAAGATTTCAAAGTAATTAAACTAACTGCCGCATACCTTGATTACAAAAAGGATAAAATTAGCCCTCAATATGTAATTGTATTGGTAAATTAAGTCTGGGAATATTAAGGAACTTTTAAACGATGAATAAAATTGAAAATCGGAGTTACGATGGTTCAATTCATACGACTGGTTTTGCAAGATTGGAACAACATTGTAGGTCAAGATATTGTCCATGGGACAATTTAACAAAAGATGAAACCGAAGATATTCCATATCCGCGTGATTGCTTCTTTTATTTTGATTTTCTTAAAAAAAGAATGGAAGTAAGACATAAACAATAGAAAGCACACAGGGTCGAGAAACTGCAATTTAAAAAACATATTTTCTGTGGTTGAGTAGTAATTAATTATCATTAATGAAGCAGATATTTTCAAAAGTATTTTCTTCAAACAAACAACGAAATAAGTAAACAGTGTATGTTTCATAAAAGAAAACAAATAAAAAATATCGCAGTAAAAAAGATTAAAGAATTAACACTATACAGGGCGCGATAGGTAAATTGTCGGTATTTTATATTTTTAATTTCGCGCATGCACTTTGTTTGTTTTTGATTTTGTCGACTGCACAGTATAGTAGGGTCAGTTAGGCACCGTCTTTGAGAAAAAAAAACCACTCCGTAATTCACTCCGACAGCTATACGGCTTGGAATTCGCGATGAAAGCTTCAAGGAAACATTCAGAGTGTCTGGGTGTCAATCTGAGAGGATTTGGAAAGAGCTGGATCACATATACAGTCAACATGTTGGTGTTTGGAGTGATCACTAGTAATGGCGACGTTATGCCCCCATTCATTTTCCCACAGGGGCTCAGAGTCAACATGGAGGCCTACATCAAGTGCTTTGAAGGGGTAGTACTTCCCTGTGTCAAGGGGTTGGTTCCTGGAAGAATCTATATCTGGCAACAGGCTGTGCACAATGCACAAGAAGGTGAACTCAATCAAGGCTGTCAGACAATTTCCGCGACCACACCACCCCTACATCTACCCAACTAAATCCCCAGACTGTAACCCCCTTGATTATTATGTGTGGGGCGCAGTTGAGGGAGAGAGAACCAAAACTTGTAACATAAAAGATGAAGTGAAGGTAAGGATTATGACAGCATTCACCAACTTAAACAAGGAGAAAGTTTAGAAGAGATGCAGGAGATTCCGAAGTCATCTGAAAACCTATAGTGATTTTATTGAATACATTTACTATTTAATATTTCAATATATTATTGTGTAATTTTGGTAAATATATCTGTTAAAATGTGATGTCATTTTTGCGTAATTGAGACGACAACTTATCCATCGACCCTATAAAATAATAATGTAGAAAAAAAGGATAATTTTAATTTTGAATTTTCGGAGAGTGTTCGTCAGAAATAGAAAAAACAATAACATATTGATGAGAACCTTGAAGAATATGTCCATTATCAATCTAAAATAAATAATATGTAAATCATTTATTTCTTGAGGTAGATGACTTGTAGATAATATGGCACTTTCAATGCATCAATGAGTTTCTTTACGATTAACTTACGGCCGAAATATTTCAATGTTTTTAATACATTAGTACTAAACCAATGTGGGATGATGAAAATATTAAGTGAAATTAGATAAAGTATAATTTCTATGACGGTAGAATTGCAGCAGTGATCAAATATTCAATCGTTTCGCTTGCATAGATATTTTTCTTGTGAAATAAAATCCATTTTTTAATGATGCTAGATAACTGACAAAACATGTGAAAGTAAAAGGTTTTCCAGCTTGTCTTATGTACACTATTTCTTAGGATTATTATTCAACTTTACACACACACACACACTACACACACACACACACACACACATATATATATATATATATATATATATATATATAATTTTCAAAAAGAAAATTTGGAGAAGTTGCTGATGTCGCGACGGTGAAGGGCAAGACTGTCATTGCCACTCGTGATATTGAAATCATAAGTCAACCGGAGAAATTTAAGGGAGACCCTAAATGTGCTGACTTGTAGTGGTCGACTCATCTCTGCTTCTGTGGTAGCTGGACATCTGTCCAAGGCGTTCTGTGCAAAAACGCCGGAGACACAAAAATAACGGTTGAGCCTAGACTAGAAGAGGTTAACACCCTAGTAGTTGGGAAAGCGTCATCCTTGGATTCTAATCCACAAAGCAAAATTTCTTGGGAAGAAGTTATCCTAGTATAAGTTATCTTTATTAAAAGAATACGAAAGGAATAAGATGGTTTGCATGAGTGGACTAGGTGTTGTAGGTTTTAGCTGGGGGGTTAGAATTGGAGGAGCTAAGGAATGTATCTCGTCTGGACATTTGCCATGGAAATAGCAATAGAACAGTGAGAGGTTTCCAACGTTTCATCTGTGGGAAAAGGATCTTAAGGTGGAAAACGAGTCATCACCCGTAACATTGGAAAGTGAAGACTGGACAGCTTCAAACTCATATATATTAGCAGTACTTAATTTTCAGCCTGATCTTGCGCATGTAAAGCGTAGAGCATAAAAGTAGTAGTCAGATACTTATATTAATGGTACACGGAACCGACCATTGAGGATCGAATTCACTATTCAGTCGTAATGGATCTAGTGAAGCAAGCTTGCTAACCATTAAGCCACTTTTATATAATTATCAAAAATTAAAACCTAATTTGCATATGTGATATTTACAATTTTTTTTAATAAACCTGCTAAGATTCAAGGATGTACCGAGTATTTGGGAATATGAGAAAAACTACTATTAAGGCGAGACGTCAGTAAAAGAACAAGAATTAAGAAAACAAAAGATAACGATTGACATTGCATTTAAATATTTCAAGATCAAAGTCGATTTGGAAGCAAGAAGCCAGAAGAGAGTTCCACAAGTGATAAGCGCGATGGAAGAAACTATTACGGTTACATCTAGCTATTTCAATTGTAAAAGGATGAGACGTTGCTGCTAAAATAGTACTGCGCTTAAATTCATAAAGTCTATATACCATGGAAGAAAATTCATCAGAACAGTTAGCATGAAAATGTGTATAGAAAAGGTACAGGGAAGCCATATTATGGCATTGGGAAAGTGGTTGAAGCTGAGATGCTACATTGCAAATTTTTCTTGGATTTTATCAAGAATTTTAAAATATATAGCAGGAGAACTAGACCTCATGTGGCAGCAATATTCAAAGCATAGACAAATGATTATACTTATAAATTTGTATGATAGATTTTGGAGAGAAATATAATCTAGCACGACACAGTTAACCAACTTTCCAAGAAGCTATAATTTTTAATGATATAAAAAACAAACTATTAATCTTTGACATTATTTTAAAAACAACTGATTTCTACTTACCAAAACTGGTCGTCTTCTCTTGCAAGCTAATGTTACTTTTCCCACATTCATGCCATCAAAATTTTCGAAAATTTTCCTTCTCCAAGATAACTGAGCTCTATCAGTTCTGCTCTTTAGTTCATAATTTGGGAGAGATCAGGTGGATTCATAACTTTCACAAAGAGAACGTAACGAATTCAACCGGAATGCAAACTCGGTCGCTGTCTTCTCGCTAACCGTTTCATTACCTCCATACCAGTATATCTTACACAGAAAATGTATTCATAAGTTTTTGAAAATTTAAACGATTTTTTTCGCAACTTGTTTTTTAACTTGCAAATAGATAAGAGGCTATTTATGAATAAATATGGCACTGAATATCACCTTGGCATAGTGGGGTTGACGTGCGCTCCTATGTCCTGGTGGTTTATTTCCTGGCAGGTCCAACCTATTCAGGCAGGTTAATAGGTAGAAGTCAGACAAAATCATAGTTAACTGGGAGAGCAAATCTCATTGACAATAAATAAATTTGGAGCGATAACAGTTCTCCAGTTGCATATATAGGCAAGCATTAACGGACCAATTCATTGGCTTCATCGCTATAATGGCGGTAATCGATGGTAGATCAAAAATAAATGTGAAATGGACAGCAATCAAATTCAGAAATAGTAAAAGATCCTAACATACAAGATCAGACTATGGATTATAAAGAAACATTAAAAATCGTTTCAGACTGCAATGAATATTTTTCGCTGGAAACTTAAATACGAAGAAATCTTCTAAAAGGGGAAATATGTAAACAATAGTTATGAAGAAGGCAGAGAAGATATTGAGACAGTTATTAAAATTTTGACAGCTTTTCCTGTCACTTAGCCGTCAGGAATACCCACCGTGTAACTCCTAACAGAAATATGAAGTAACAATAAAGAAAACTATATTGGCTATAATATATAATAAAAAACATAATTATAAGACTGATAAAAAAAATTAATTCTTCGAAAGAACCAGTCTAAAATGGGAACGAAGAATGAATGTTAATTGCAATAAATCTCAAATGAGAAAAAAAGAATACTGTCACAAAATGTAGAGAGAAAATAATCCCAGAAAAAGGGTCATCGTGTGTACAATTTATTAATTAATCTAGAGAAATGCTGATCAAACAAATTTTTGGCTTTCGGAACTTGAATATTTGGAGATAAGAACAGACATCAGCAAAGAAGAAAAGATAGCGTCAAACAGAAGATTGCCAAACTGGATGGAAAACATGCTAGAGCAAAATCTAAATCCTATGAATAATCTGATATAAGTGTTCGTTGAACGGCCAAATTGTTATTGAAAAATTGATTAAAGCAAAAATGAATGAAATGAAACAAAATAAAGAAAATAATATTAGAAGAAAGAGAGTTTTCTGGAAAAAGACGAGTTTGAAGTGCAATATACCGGATAACAAAGATGTAACAGCAATTTCATTTTATAAGATTACAGTAGACACTATTATTATTATTATTATTATTATTATTATTATTATTATTATTATCACCGTTATTATTATTAATAATATTCCCTTGGTTTTCTGTTGTAAACACATTTCCTTCCGGGTCCGAACTCGAGAAAAAGGGTCAGAAATAGCTTCAGGACATCTTCCACTGATCATTTTTTGTAAGAAAATAAAAAGTAAACTAAAAACACACACATTTTGTATAGATAAAGCATTTCGTGAGGTGTGAGCTGTATTTGTGAGTACAATTTGTTTTTTTTTTTTTGTATTTCTGTAAGTCATTGGCTACCAGGGATCCCTCAATAAGTCTATCGGAACCTTTCCCAATCAATTCAACCCGAGGGTCCCAAGTACAACTGAAATTATTGATGTCCTCATGTGCTACATTTTGAGATTTCCACTTCATGATACTTCTATTTTGATAGTTTTTTTGGAAGATCTTCAATGATACATTACAATCTGCAGGGACTGCCATGCCAATAAGAAATTCAGTTCTTGTGGACTTTGATCATGATGTCTGGGTGATTAGTTTTCATTGTCCTGTCTGTGTGCATTGTTAAGAGGCTTAAAATTGTTACAGGTCCTACCTCTCTAACCGTTCATACCAGTTTCTTCAGTTTTCTTCTCGTAAAAGCTTCAGATTTTCCAGTGCAGATACTGGCCAACTCTATCATGCTTCAGTTAATGCGAACACTGTGCAATCTGATACAATTTTTTCTGGATATTTATCACAGAATCTGCATTTGGGGGTCAACACAACTTTTCAGTATGTGTGCTTGGTAATTTTTAGTTAACAAGCATTGGTTTTGTGCAGCAAGAATAAAAACTTCGGTTTCAGATTTTAACCCTGCACCACGTAACCGCTCATGGGTGCGTAGTTTTTCTACATCAGCGAGTCTGGCACGGAATGAGTATTGACCACGTAGAAGCTTTTTATAGCCATCGTTTCTGCATTTGATACATTACATTTGCTTTCTTTTTTAAGTTCTTTGTCACTGCCGGAGATGCATCATAGTATATTTGTACTTATTCATTCACTTGAAATTCCCTTTTGTATTTGTTGGTTCCCTTTATTACTGAATAAAGTTTATTAATAATAATAATAATAATGACATAGCAGTACTATCTGAGAGAGACACCCCCATTAAAATTATCAAGAAATTGTCCAAATACAAGAGCCTCGAAATCGAGATTAACAGGATGTGGGGAATTAAGACTGAGACTGTACCAATAGTAATGGGAACTCAGGGGCTCGTGAGAAAATGGAATGGTCAATTTTACTAATAGTATCCCAGGTAACATCAACATACAGATTGCCCAGAAGATCGCCCTACTAGGAACATCCCAGATACTAAGAAAAGTGCTATCAATTAAATGACAATTCTCCTATAGGGCCTAAGGACCATAGTTTGAACCCGGCTCTACATGATACAAAACAGGAAACATAACACACACAAATCATAATAATAATAATAATGATAATAACATGATGCTTGACCGGGTATGGCTTTCATGACTTCTGATTTTAATTGAACGAAGATATAAATAATCCCAATGAAAACCCGGAATGGATCACTGAAGGGATTACATATTACATAGCCAGAAACGAGTGAAACGGATGACCCGAAAAATTATAGGACAATAACATGTCTGTCCATCATGTATAAATGGATCACGTCTGTCCTGATGTACAATATTTACTGTTTTTTTTTTTAAGCAAACGACATTCTTCCACTGGAACAGAAAGAATGCAGGAGAAGTTCATATGGTTGCAAAGATCAACTACTGATAAACAAAATGATCCTGGAAAATTGCAAGAGACAATGCAGAAATCTTAGCGCAGCATGGATAGATTACCGTAAAGCTTTTGATAGTGTGCCACACATTTGGATCCTTAAGACTTTGGAAATGTACAAAGACTCGCCCATCATAGTAGGTTCCCTTAAACATAGCATGGGAATGTGGATCATCACATTATACCTAAATCACAACAGAGACACTGCCATTTCCAACTGCCTGAATATCCGACACGGAATTTTTCAAAGAGAATCCCTGTCACTCCTTCTGTTGTCTTAATCACCCTTACGCATAACCTAAAAAATAATAGCTACGGTTACAAACTAAACAAGAAAGTATTCACTCACCTACTCTACATGAATGATATCAAACTCTTTGCCAAAGACGACAATGAGTTAAAGGGTCTCCTCAATGCAGTAAAATGTTTCAGTGAAGACATAGGTATGGATTTCGTATTAAATAAATGTGCAAAAGTAACATTCAAGAAAAGAAGAATTACAGAAACATACTCAACAGATTTAGATTTTGTCACAAAAATTATAGAACTGATACAAGAAGAAGCTATAAGTACCTAGGAATTATCGAAGGAGATGGAATACAGCATACCCAAATGAAGGAAAAGGTGAGAAAGGAATACAATACGCGTGTGCGTCTTGTGCTGAACATCGAGCTGAATTAAAAAAAAAAAACAGAACATCAGCTATAAACACCTTGGCTGTCCCCGTGGGGCATTACATTTTCAACATCCTTATCTGGACCATAGTTGACATTAAGTGAATGGACGCCAAAAGAGAAAGCTTCTCACCTGCCACCTCACGTAGCATCCCAAAGCTGATGTTGATCGTCTGTATGTACCCAGATCAAACGAAGCAGAGGATTAGTTCAACTAGAACTGCCTTAAAGAACTACAACAATTGGCCTTCAAAGATACCTGAAAACTATAGAAGACTGGATGATGATACGTGTCAAAGAACATGAAAGCGACTTTATTCAGTAACAAAGGAAGCCAACATGTTCAAAATGGAGTTTCAAATGGGTGAAGATATACAAGTAAAGTACAATACACCAACTGATACGGCAAAATACTTAAAAAAAGCGAAGGCAAATGCAATCGACCAGATACAGAAACGATGGCAAGATAAACAGTTTCACGGTTAATACTCTGCTCGTACAAAACAAGCTAATGTAGACAAATCCTGTACCTATCAGTGGATACGTAGTGCAGGGTTAAAAGCTGAAACCAAAGGTTTTATTCTTTCTGCACAGAGCTAATGCTTACGAACTAGAAATTATCAAGCACACATACTGAAAAATTATGTTAGCCAAAAATGCAGATTCTGTGATAAATGTCTAGAAACAATTGAGTATTTTGTATCAGGTTGCACGGTATTGGCACCCATTGATTATAAAATTCGGTAGTATCTGCACTGAAAAATCTGCAACTTCTTTGGAAAGGAAGCTGCAAGAAATTGGTATAAACACTACCAAAACCTGTTACAGAGGTAGAACCTGTAATAATTTTATGGGACTTCACAATACACACAGAGAGAACAATGAAAGCTAATCGCTCAGACATCGTGATTAGAGGTCGCAAAGACAAAAAGTGCCTTCTTATTAGTATGGCAGTCCCTGTAGACTGCAATGTAGCTTGAAGACCTTCAAGTAGCTACCAAAATACAAGTACCTTGAAATCGAAATCTCAGAAATGTAGCACATGAGAACATCAAAATTCCAGTTGTAGTCGGAGCCCTCGAGTTCGTTGGAAAAGATTCCAATAGCCTCATTGAAGGGATTCCTGGTAGCTCATGCCTTAAAGAAATACAAAAAAATAAAATAAATTCTCACGAGTATAGTTCACACCTTACGAAGGACTTTATCTATATGAAGTATGTATGATTTTATTTTAAGTTGCTCACTGGAAAAGATCATGATGCCTTTACTGACCTTAGGTCTCTGGTCGGGACCCGGAAAGAAATGAGTATATACCAGAAATAAAAGAAAAATACTAATACTAATACTACTACTAATAATAATGACATAGCAGTACCATCTGATAGAAACACCTCCATGAAAATTATCGAGAAATTGTCCAAATATAAGGACTTGGAGATCGAGATTAACAGGATGTGGGGAATGAAGACTGAGACTGTACCAATAGTAATCGAAGCTCTCGGTCTCGTGAGAAAAGGAATGGACAATTTTACTAACAGTGTCTCCGGTAAAATTAACATATAAGTTGCCCAGAAGGTCGCTTTGCTAGAAAAATCCTATATACTAAGAAAAGTGCTATCAATTAAATGACAGTTCTGTAGGGTTTAAGGGCCATAAATTGAACCCGTCTCTGCAGGATACAAAACGAGAAACATAACATATACAAATGATAATAAAAATAATATGATGTTAGACAGGACATGGCTTTCATGGCTTCTGATTTTAATTGAATGAAGATATTAGCATGTACATATTTTGCCTTGGGCTACAGAAAATATCCCGTTCAATACCACAGTTGTCAGTTGTCTGACTATAACTGGTTAGCCATGACCATTAGGGGCTAACGTACTATATTTATCTTTGGGTAGCATATTTTTCTTTAAGTTTTTAAGAATGAGGAAGCCAAGGAGCCTAGGAGTCGGATCTAGATACTTGGGAACACCCTCAATCAGAGACAGTTTTAGTGTATTGGGTTACCTAACTATAAGCTATTTTAACTGGGAAAACCTCCATCCTCATGTGTCACCATATGGCACACATTTGGTTGTGGTGCAGGTAACTGGTATACCCTTATTACGATCACAAATAGGGCTCCGTATAATTGTACATTAGCATCACTTTGTTGATCTTCTATACTACTACTACTACTACAACAACAACAACAACAACAACAACAACAGCAGCAGCAGCAGCAGCAACAACAACAACAACAACAACAACAACAACAACAACAATAATAATAACTGGAAAACGTGACCCTAAGTACGCAGGGAAGGTGGCAAATATTCCTTTGTCTGACCTAGTCATTAATTTAATTTGAATAAGTATTTACTATATAATATTTGGTCTATGTTATTAAAAGAGTAGTTGCGTATTAAGTACATTGACAAGTTACTACAAAATAATATTATTCAACTTCATCAATGGGCATCTGCAAGAAATATTTATTTTATATTTTATTTTGTTTTCTATTTAAATTTATAATAGCCTCATCCTCAGACAAATAATTAGCACTATTTTGTGACTTAACCAAAAGATAAAAGTATAAGTTTTCGTTAGATTTATTATATATATATATATATATATATATATATATATATATATATATATAGATAGATAGATAGATAGATAGATAGATAGATATCAGAATTGGAGACGTGGGAAAACTAAAATATTTGTATTTAAATGTATTGTTTATTATCTGCCAAAATAGAGGAAAAACAGGGTAAATATTATTGGAAATCCTTTAAACAATGTGATTCCCACAGTGAAGAGAAATTTGAACTTCAAAGGTGTTCTCTTTGCTTTTGATTTGAGAAGTTGCGCATGCCTGCCTTATAAAAAAGCGCCCGGCTCCTAATTTCAGTTGCTCGTCTCCGGATTCAGCTGCTCATTTGGCTATCTCTGGTAACTTCATTTTTTCTTGATATTGCTTTTTTGGAAAACAAATTAACCATTGTTTGTCCATATACGAAATAGTCAAATATATGTTTGGTTGATTTTTTTTTTTAGAGATGCGAACCCGTGGGTATTACGTGTGTAAAAGAGTTATCATTTTTTTCTTCGGGAACTACAGAATTTATAAATATATTTTTCGCTGTAATCTTTCGTATTCACCTAACAGTTTTGATAAGTTAGTTTTGGCACATGTACACAAGTAACGGAACAGTGAAGTTTATATACAGGCTATGTTATGAATGATGACAGAAGCCAGTTTGTTTACGATTCAGCTACAACTAGCTGGTTAAAATATCAATGAACTCAGCTCAAATAATTTTAAGGTAACTGTTACGACTGAAATTACTACAGAGTATTAATAGTCTGCGCGATCAACTTGTTAAACAGTACTATATATAGGGGCACTTGGTGCCCCTTACTTTCAGCCTTGTGTCACATGTGAGCTACGCTTAGAAAAGCATCATTACTACAAATTTGGGCGTACTTCAATGTGTTGTAATGGCTAGCAATTTCTCTCTCTAAATCAAACACGATTGATTAGTGTGTACGATCCTCTTTAGGTGCTCGACACTTTCGGACTTGTGCCACATTTAAGCTACGCTTTGAAATAGTTTGTGCGCTTCTACGTGGTGTAATGGTTAGCAAGTTTATCTCACTAGATCACTGAGGATTGGGTTCGATCTTCACTGGGGGCTCCACACTTTCGGACTTGTGCCACAACTAAGCCACGCTTGGAAAATCATTTATATACTTAAACTGGTTTTTATTTTTACTCCCAGGTAATACATCTTCTTTGGGAGGAGGACTGCAGTCATTATCCGGTACACGAGTCATCCCGAAAAGGGGAAGTGTCGAGGGAGCTTGAGTAATTTTCTCACGGTATTGCCGATATTTAAACAAGTCTTGTTTAACATTCGGTTGCGATGTGGGTGCACTGGTAAATACCTACTATACATGTTTTTATTTAGAAAATTTCATTCGTGGTAAAATATATTCAATATTTTGTTTGACAGCTAATAATAAGAGAGTTAGATATTTTGTCTTCACGTACTGAACTTTGCTTGAAAAGACATGTTTATTTGAGGCAGAAGTCTAACTTTTAAATATGAGGATAAATTGCTTCTTATCAGTTAATAAAATTTGTCTCCTGCGTCGGTTTTTTGAAAATTATGTTTAGAAATAGGAAATAAATACCGAATTAATTTAAACTATTAAATGAATAAAATTAATAATCTTTTATTTATGACGTATTTAAGGTCTCCTCCAGGTTGCACTGATGTCAACAACTGTTTTTTGTTTTGTTTTTTTGCTTTGTTTTTAGGTTGGATATCAAGATATACAGAAAGACAGTTATGTGTCACTACACATGTGCGTGCTACTTACCCGCTGACTTTAAACATATGGGCATAATCTCTAGGGGCTTATGCACTTCACATCTCTGTGCATGAGCCGGAATAGTGGGGTGAGGGGAGCTAGCTAGGTGTCGAAAGTATTGTTTAAGTTTGAAAGATGTATCAGTCAAGCAACTTAGTAGTTATATGTAGATACTTGAGAACATGCTCGATCAAGATCACCTGAGAGGGTTTGGCTATGCGACCTGAAGATACTTCTAACTGGGCCAAACCTGCACAGTTATGCACTGTCGCCAGATTGCACACATTTGGCTTTGATGCAACAGGGTGATGTATTTTATTAGACTGCATGTAATAATTCGGCTTCATATATTTTTTAACCCAACGTCAATTTTTGGCGAGCTACTAGCAACAACAATAATAATAATAATACCTACATAGTGAAACGAAATTAAACCGACAATCACATAAAAAATAAATAGCAGAAATCATAAAGAGTATAAAACAGTGGCCAGTAGTCAATATAAAACAATCAAGTTAAATTCGTTGTGTGGGACCCTTGATTCATTGTTCAAGTAACCAGAATATATAGGTTACTGTATCAGTGAAATGCATATACATTCACTGAAAAGGAAGTTGTGTTAAGTCCACACCGAAGAAAAAGTTCGATAGTCTTCCCCGCATTACATTTTTCGTCGCTTGGAGAACGAATGTTTGCATATATAATAATATTTCACATTGTTATTTTTATGGGGGGTCTGTCTATATTTCTGAGATGAGGTATTATGTACAGTATTTACGTTAGTCGGACTATTGTCCTCATCTTTGTCGCCATATTTGTCACAACGTTTCGGCCTTTGTACGCTCCTGAATAAGACCGGAGCGTACAACGGCCGAAACGTTGTGACAAATATGGCGACAAAGATGAGGACAATAGTCCGACTAATGTAAATACTATTTTTTTTATTTAAATTTGTTAGGAGTCAAGGTTATGCAAGCATCGTGTAATGCGCATTTTTGGGGTTTATATTTTATGAATTATTTCTTGTCAGAAGTAAGAATCGAACAAATATATCTTTCAAACTCTGCACCGAGAGAGCTAATCAGATCAATCTTTATAACACTGTCAAAAAAAAAAAAAAATCAGTTACAAATGAATGCAAGCTTCATCAAACAATAAGCTTGATGAGCCACATAACGAAAATAATAACAATTCTAATGAAGACAACTCAGAGTAGAATTAGACAAAGAGACAACACAAGAAGAGAATGCTTTGTTTATGATACTGAACCAGAAACAACTTTCATTATCAGAATGCTATCAGACCAATCTATAGAAGCGTAAGAGTATCTGTAGTTTTTTTTCGTCGATTACACAAAGGAATTTGATACAGTACAACATAAGGAGCTTCTTAAAATATTAGAAAAGGATGATCTATACGGAAAATATCTTCAAATAATCTGTAACCAGTACTGGAAACAAACAATTTCTATGAGGATAGAGTGTGAGGGAATTATATGCAAAACAAAATAGAAAAAATATATACGCGACGTATCAGCGGACGTAACCTCAACATCATATGCTATGAAAATATGTTTATCGCAGTAAAGCTGAAAATACATTAAGACAAAGGAAACCGGAAACATCAATTAGAAGGAATTTTAAAAACAGTCAATGAGCGAAATCCGAAGTTAGATCGGAATAGCAAAAGATACCTTCAAAAAGTTAAGCAAACTATTAGGAAACAGGAAAAATTCGTTAGTAGCAAAAAAAATAGTACTCAACTTCGATTTCATATCTGTCCTCCACTATGGAAATGAATCTTGACAGTTTATTCACAGATGATGTGGTTCCATAGAAGCATATCATGGGCTAAACATGTGAGGGACGAGGAAGTTTTGAAGAAAACAGTAAAAAAAAAAAGGATGCTCATACTTGGAATCATAAAGAGACAGTTGAAATCTCTATCGCACATAACGATGAAATAAAGCTTTGGGAATTTCATACCTACAGGACATATTTAAGGTAAGAATGATAGAGGGAAATAGCGAATAATCTAGCTAACGAGCTTGTGCAAATGAATTGCAGAAAAGGAAAATAGTGGGATAGTGAAAAGACAAATCTTACTAAGAGCTACAAAAGATAAGAAGCTATGAAGAGCAATGATCACCCATGCCTTGAAGTGGTATGAGGCATAGAAGAAGAAGAAGAAGAAGAAGAAGAAGAAGAAGAAGAAGAAGAAGAAGAAGAAGAAGAAAAGACGATGATGATGATGATGATGATGATGATGATGATGACGGAATGTATGATCATCATCAAAAGAGACAACTCAAGGTTAGATTTAACTAATGGGAATGTAAATGCCAATTTAACTGTGTTGGTAGTATAGTCAGCGACAAAGAAAAGTGTGAGACAAAGATCCGAAGGCACATGAGAGAAGCAATGCCTGCTTTTCAGAAACTAAGATATTAACTTATCTGAAAGTGTCATTTGAATCAAAGAAAAGAATGTTGGACTGCTATATAATGTTTAATTTCCAATGAATTATCAGAGATGTGTTTCTACTGAGCATTGCGAAGTGTATCAGGGACATAGAATATAAGCAATGAGAAAGCTTTAAGGAGAATGGGAAATGCAAAGAATAAAAAAACTGACGGTGTAAATTGTATGGGCAAATAATGAGGAAAGAGGACTCGGATAATTTAATATTCCCATGACAAATTAAAGGCAATAGAAACAAGAACAAAGAACGATTAACCATCTAAAAAAGTGTGATTAAATATATGGTTGACCAGGGACCACAAAGACAAAGGAGGACTGTAAAGGAACAAGAATTATTTGGATTAAAAAAGACAGGAAGTTGTGTAGATCTATGGTCGCCCATATACTTAAGTATGGTTAAATGTATGGTGACCGAGAGTCACAAAGACAAGGAGAAACCATAAAGGAGCTGCAAAGGCAGAAAGTTTTGGAGATCCATGGTCGCCCATATTTCACGTCATTCTTTAGGTCATGATATCATACAAGTATCGACAAGAACTGGAGGCCTATGTCAAATCTCATCGTTCCTCCGGGAGTAAATATTTTTAGTTTCAATTTGCCTTTGCGGTAATTCGCTACTGTTGTTGGCTTAAATCATTTGGCTTTTTACATTTCAAATAACTTCAACTTATTTAATTGACATAAGTATCAAATTAATTTATATTATTTTCTTCAGATGCTATATTATTTTATGCTTTCATTGCAATAAAAAAGTTTTGTGCAAAATTCACTAAAGAAACATAATTTAGGAAACTTGGTTTTGCTACTTGGAAGTTAATTTAACATTTTTCAGGTGAAATTAATTTAATATTTTTCTTTCTTTGAAATTTTCATTCATGTGTTTGTTTTTTGCATAATCTATATTTCTGTTTCTAAAAATAAAAGAATTATGTTGAATTTCGATCTCACTTCTTATACCGAAATGTAAGATATTAATTTTACTTGTCTAAAAGAAAAAAATTTGTTAAACCTATTTTTTCTTGTCTTTCTTATTACAAATGTTTCAAATCCTCTCCCAAGAAAGTTAATTTTCATAATGTTTTGTTATGTTTAATTTTAAAAATAAGACTTTTCTTCTGAAGACTTTTTTCTTTTCTGTTTATACCTTGCAAAATGTATCTTAAAAAAGCTATTATTTGGTAGAGAAAGTTAATGTAATATTTTTCTTTATGATATTATTATTCATAACAACAAATATATTGATAATAAAATTTAATTTTTCAGAAGTAATTTCTGTTTTTCTGTAAATAGTATTTGTTAAAAAGTATGTTGAATATTAGTTTAGTTTACCATTAAAAACATAAATAAAGAGCAAAATATGCTACAAAATTGATGAAAAATAATTTATTAAGAATACTGTTATACACAATTAATATCATAATTAAATTTAATAAAGTTAATCCAGTAGTATTAATTATTGTAAACAAGATATACAAAACGTTAATTTTTCTACGTTTTTAAAAGTTATTTTTCTAAGCACTTCTATAATCATAAAATAAAAGCATATTTATGACAAAACAAGTTAGCATAACAACAGTTACTTTATTTCTAAACAATAAAATAAAATGTCACTTTCATGTTTATATTATTCCATGTAATATTTTTGTTCTAGAATTCATAGTTTCCATATGGTTTTGTTTCATTAAAACTGTTTTAACGTGGATAATTACTTCAAAGATTAAAATGCATATAACATTTCGTACATCCTTATTAACTGGGTGATAAGCGGTAGATCCAAAGATTCGCCAAATTATATATAAATTGTAATAAAACGTTTAGTAAAGAAAAGTATACCAAAATAAAGAGGAGTAACTTTTCGAGTCAAATTAATTACGATATTAATCTTTTTTGAATTTCTTAAAACAAATACGGCATCGAAATGTCGCAAATTCAGCCTAAACGAAAAATCTTCGATTCTAGTAGAAGAAGGTGATTTGAGATAGGCGAAAATGTACTATGAAATGAACGAAGAATGCCATGCCAAACCCTTAAATATGATTAAATGGATAACTGACCAAGGATCATAAAGAATAATAGGGGCCATAACGGTGCAAGAATTACAGGTTGCTGTGAAGAAACATTGTCACTCATATCCTAAAGAAACAAATCATGTAGAAAGAGAAAGAGAGAGTGTGTGCGTGTGTGTGTAAGAGAGATTATTTACTTTTCAATAGGTGTCGTATTGAAGTAATTAAAGATATATATAGAAAAGAGCAGATTGAATTTCTTGAAACAGAAACTGTTAGTTTAAATTATTGGAAGATGAAAATGAGTTCTAAATAGAACCAATTCTGATTATAGATATTGTTATGTTACAAATATAATTGTATTGATCGTATCAAAGAAATAAGTTATCCTTACCTTCCAACCGACACGGTTAGGAACTCTTTCTTTTTTGTTTGTTATACATTTTGAATTTCTTTTACTTTTTTCCTTTTGAAAAAAATCCTTAAGAAATAACTGATAAAGTCAGTATTTCTTAAATGGTGTTTTTATTAGGTTTATGCAAATTCTTTTCAATTGTTGTCGCTATTGACATATTTTGCAAATATTTCAGGAGTTTGGAAAAGATATCGACGGTATGGTGCATATTTATCAATGTACGGCTCGGTCTGGTGTCTCAGTCGACTGTTTGAAACTACAGTAGAAACTATCCTTTTGGAGCTTCCGTAAGTAATGTGACTCATCCCCTGGAAGCGATTATTGAGGATGGCACTATCCCGGTGCTACAATGTTTAGCCACACCACGCATGGTCTTTCTTCATCAATCACTTTGGATTTGCAGGGCTATATTTAAGCAAAAGCTATAAAGTTTAGCAAATTAATACACGGTGTCTTTAGTAGACTAAAGAGGAAATAAAAATATACCTTTCTATGGTCTAGGACATAGGAATCAATGGGTTTTCGTTTGAAGAAAGCACTGGAGCGTTTGTTTGTTTGTCTGTTTATTTATTTTGCAGCATATCAACACCTTATGGCTTATTTAATGCCGAAATCTAATTTTCTGGGGATCATTAGTAATTTTATTTACAATTAAGTTGTGCTGTTAAATTTTCCCCAAAAATTTATTGCTGGTAATCTTTTTTTATCAATGTATTGCTGGTAACGTTTTGCATATGTATTGCTATACTATCATAGTATTTTGACCCCAGTTTTGGTGTAAACTATTTGTTCATAATTGGGATCCTAACAGGTGCTACCACCCCGGGTCAGGGTGGACCTGAGGACAATTGCAATTAAGAGCTGGCTCCACGCTTCCTAAAACCTTCCACCCAGAAGCCTTGCTGCCATTTGTAGTTTACCATCATAGCCAGGCCCGGCACTGAAACATGAAACTGACAATCACCAGGCAGTGTTGATACCTATGACCACACTGTGTATATCTATAAACGCTCTGTCTAAGAAAGTGATCATTCGTGCTCGATAATACAGTAAATTTTAAACTATGTATATAATTAGATAGTATATATATATATATATATATATATATATATATATATATATATATATATATATATACATATTCACAAAAACTAATGCAAAGGTTAATGATTTAAATGGCGAGACATCCATCATCGCAAACAATTCAAATAATATACAAAAACCTCCGAATCCGTTATGAACGAATTGATCCTTGTTTATATAAATTTCTGCCGTATTAGTTCTTATTTTTACTACAAGCTTTCGTCTGTTCCTACAGACATCTTCAGGTATAGAATAGATGTTGTTCTTGTTTTTTCTCTTCGTAATTTATATAAACAAGGATCAATTCATTCATAACGAATTCGGAGGTTTTTGTATATTATTTGAATTGTTTGCGATGATGGATGTCTCGCCATTTAAGTCATTAACCCATTAACCTTTGCATTAGTTTTTGTGTGAATAATTCATGTATTTGTAAGTTGATTGCACGTTTATCGTAATATATATATATATATATATATATATATATATATAAAATATAGTGTTAAGGTGTGCTATATTTATGGCTTAAAGTGCTTAATATCAGGGATAGAGCGTATGTAGATATAAAAGTGGACATTGAAGTTAACACCTATATATATATATATATATATATATATATATATATATATATAAATATATATATATGTTTCGCTTTGACAAAAGGCATCATAATGCAAAAGCTATGATCATGATGTTTCCAGTTAAATTTATCAAAACAACTGTTTTTTTTTTCCTATTAAGTCACGCCGATTTCAGGATAGGGTTGATTCTCTTCACAAGAGCAGAGCAGAACAGTTATTAATAATTTGCTAGGCAGTAAAAAAATATGTTTTTCGTGAGACCACCTTACCAAAATTAGTATTGGATTGACCAAACAAAATTTCTTTGAAAGGTATAAAGAAATAATTCAAGAAACATTCGGCTAAGTGTTTTGAACCGTGGAGTTAACACGTGGAACAGTATATCTATTTTCAATGCTCGATATCATTATCCATGATTGGGCCGAGAAACATTCAACATTTGTGCTGTTATCCGAAAAATTGCCAACAATAATATTGTATGTTCTGATAGAATATATGACTTTTGGTTGAAGAAATGTAATACATTTCTAGTGACTATAAAAATCGGTAAAAAACTAGATTTCCAAAGAAACTTCGATCCGCTTCTAAATGATGAAGTAAATGTGTATATAAAGATCAATATGCGCTTTACAATTTACTTTTTTTAAAATAAGCAACTCATTTATAAGTCATTATACTTAACATTAGCTAAATCTTAAAAAAACATCCACAAAATATAAAAGAAGAAGAAAAAAGAAAAACGTAAAACTAAACACAAACAGTTAAGATAATTCTTTCTTTTTGTTTCTTTTTCTTGCTTTCTTTATTGAGTTGATTAAGCTCCACTGGTGTTAGTGTTGCAGCTGCTTAACATTAGTTGCTGAAAAATTAGGCAAATCTGCGTACAGTCGTTTATAAACAATTTATGTATCTAATTAAAGCAATGTATAAATATTCAAGCAATCATTTAAACAACATGACTGCTAATTCATGCGCACAAATTCAGTAACACGAATATTGGTCACTGTTGCTTATAAAAATTGTGTAATTCTATGATGAACGGGATATTTCATTTTGTTCTAATGCTTGTATATGCTCGTAGCTATGGTTAATAATATTCCAAGGAAAGCACTGGAGCAAAAGATTATTAAAGAAGCGGTTCAATCACATGGATTAATAATACAGTCATAACGAATACTATACTTAGTACGGCGATGCGTGCGACTCAATTTGCGAGTCATGGCCTTATGAACTGACGTTCCTCTCATAGTGAATGGAATAGTCTATGTTCAATAATTTAGTGGAGCGAAGGTTGGTCCTCTCTCTACACAATACATTTGAGCATAAGAAAAAGATCTATCCAATAAATTACAGATAAAACATGTCACAGGGAATTATTTGCCGACAACATTTCGTAAAGCAAATTAATATTACAACCCAAAATTGGATAAATTTTCACCAAACTTTAATACAAATTATGAAACTGTTAGATGTATATGTGGATGCTATCAAATAAGAAAATAAACCGTTAAAAGAGAATACAAAATGTTAGCATTTATAGTATCTACATGGGAAGGTAATTTTCCGAATAGCAGTAAAACGAACTGAAATATTCGATAAATTAGAAATGTCAAAGAAAACTACAAATAACTTAAGAAATTATAACCTAATTTATCGTAGCAGACCAAATAAACGGAATAGTTAAGATATAATACTTTACCATAATTCTTTTTAGAAATTAAAATGTACATTTGAAATCAGACTAACGCTGATGTTTTGTGGTGGGAGAAGTTCATGCAAAGGGATCAAAATGTATAGTAAATCAAGTAATAGAATATATATTAAGTCAGCGATGGGAAAATAAAATAAAACGAAAAACTCAGCTATTACAACCCCTTTGACTACGAACTAAAAATCCATAATATATCAAGATGAAAGCTGCTCTAATGTTGTGTTGAAAGAACTGGAAGAATCGGAGATTTGAATAAGAATTGTCGCTTCGAAAAAATAGGTAAGAACAAACACCGCCAGAGAATCGTCAATATAAATTGCAGTCAGAATACATTAAGGCCCAGCAATCATTCCTTCTGCTCACAAAGAGAAGGTTGCCTAGAGTTAATAGATAGCGTCACAAGTTATTTCAAATCATTATCCGAATAATATTTTCCTTTAATATTTTCAAGAAATCAGAATATTATTTTACTTTAGACGAAAAATAATCCCTAATTTGTCTTTTTCTTCTTTGCGCGCTCACACACACACACATATATATATATATATATATATATATATATATATATATATATATATATATATAAAATTTGAATTCTTGTTTGTCTTCTCATTTTATGTCAGTTTCAATCATGGGAAAATGGAACAAATGTGAATTTATGATTGTCTGCAATGCACGATAGATAGGGTTAAAGTTATGGAAATTCTGTCAAACAATGCTATTCCCACAGTGTAAAGATATTTTTTATTATTTAACAAAAACTTCGAAGGCGTTTGGTGTACTTGCCTTTGGTTTGAGAGGTTGTGCAAAATTTTTCTTACAAAAGCCTCTGATTTTTTACTTTATTAAGTAGTCACCGGATTCAGCTGTTATTACCTGTTCCTCTCCGGTAGGTTCTTTCTTTTTTTCTTGATATAGATTTAATTGAGAAAAATGTAGTAATGTCTTTCCGTTTAGTGTAATCGTCAAATATATACTGTACACTGCATGAGAAGGCAATTTCTATTATATTTAAGTACAATTATATAATCTCCGTCATATTTTGTATTAATAAGGAGGAATTTGAATTAGGGATTTTGTTTTTAGCATCTGGACAGCGTCTTAACTAAACTCATTTGTGCCTATTAATTATCGGGTCTAACTAGCGATTTATAAAGCACAGGGTAGGCCCAATTTTAATGGATTCTGGAGGCAAACAAAATAAGAACTGTTTTAATCAATTGCTTTACAACCTCGCTAAAATTTACTATACGTCAAAAAAATAAGTCATTTTCAATCAATAGAATCAGTTTTTTATTACTTTTATTAGTGCTTCATTTTAATGCCTTACAAAGTTGTAATTTTTATAGACTTATTGAATGCCAACCACGAGTTAACTTGTAAATGTCAGTTTTTATTATAAAGCCGACTACGAGATATCTCGTAGTAACAACGAGTTATTTCGTGCATGCCATTTTCTCATTTATTTTCATAAGCAAACACAAAAACGAGCTTATTCGCAGTGATACTTTTAGAGTGTAAATAATGATATGACTTCAGCCGAAGCTATAAATAAAAAATCTATTGCCTAAGCTGGCTATTATAAAGTTGGCGTTTAAAGTCAGATTTCGTTATTGACCTTCGGCAGTCAACGTGTTAAAGGTATATTAATGTTGGTGAAACTTGCTTACCATATTCGTCATTCTTCTTTCTCTGTCTACGTGACTAGTTAATTAATGGTAAGGTTTATTAGTTTGTGTATGTTTGGAATCAGGCGCCATTCTGCGATTTCTCTTCTTTTGAGCATGTTCTTTCAATACGTTGGCAATCTTGGCTCTCTGCAGAATCCTATCTTTTTTGCGCTAAATAATTTCACATTTATTCTTTCTCCTTTTTCTTGATTTGATATTCCTCTGCTTCTCCTGCTCTGATCGCAGTTTCGTTTGCTTGCAGTTCTTATTTTCCTGAAAAATTTCTCACACATTCTATCACTGAAATTCACTGGTAGGACCACACGTCTTTTCATCATCTGTGACGAAATTATCTATCCTTCACTATCATATACGGGATTAGATATTACATAGCAGCCAAGCACTCTTTACTCAATTTATTTATTTTCAATTCCTTAATATTATGTACATTTTCGAAAAAGTATCCTCCACTACGCCTTTCAGATTTCTCTGTAATTTCCACCTGCGTCTAATTATATAAAAGAAATAATTGGATAAGTAAAAATTTTGCATGATACTTATTTTGTTTTCTTTATATATTAACAAAAATCTAAAACGGAATCGATACTATTCTTGTATGAATACAAATTTTCACTCTTAAAATGAAGTTCGGTGTTATATATTCTAAAATTATGTCACTTTCGTAAATTCATTTATTTTGTTGGTTCTGTATATTCTAGGATTTAAATGGGAACAAAATATTAAACAAAGAATAATTGCGAGAAAGTACACTAGTTATTATGTATGGCAAGTCTTTTTTGAATATCATCTTCCGCTCTTTTTTTTTGTTTTTTTTTTTTTTGGTAGTTTTACGATCTAACTTGAAAACCTTGAAGTTTACATATCCTCCGGTTCCTTTTGTCATGCATACATTCGTATATTTCGTAATAATTTCCCTTACAGTACCGGCACGTTTCTCTGATTCAATCATCTTTCAATGGAATCTTGTTGTTTTGAGTATGTTATGTTGTAATGGAATTAAACCACTAGCTTCGACTTCTATACAATTTAATATTCAAATGTGAATGGTGCCAATCAAAATAGAATAAAAGTATAATTTTTCAAAAATTGTACTGGATCGACAATATAATGAAAAAAGAAAGCAAAAGGAATATTCACAATTGCTTGTTGGGAAGGGAACAGTAGTACCCAATATTTGAATAACATAAATAAAAGCAAGAAGAAGCTAGTATTTAACGCGCCACATCTATACATAGGGAAAAAATTACCACTTTTTTTCTGGAGAAGTACATCTTTCCATCCGGGCAAAGCAATACTTAAATGGGTGAGTGATACAACGAATAGTTGTAGTGTGGAATACAAAAGTCTGTCAGCAAGATAAAAAAACGAGTAAAAACAGGAATGGGATTCTTGCAAGGGGCAGAAAATAAAGCTTTGATCTCAGATAATATAATAAATAACCAAGCTGAGAGTAGCAAGACTAATCTGTGGTGGGTGCCAAAGCGAATTTCTCCCCTTCACTGACACTTCAAAACTCAAAAAGCTCTTTCAACTCTGGCTTCTTTCACGCGAACCGCTCTCGCCTAATTTATTCATCTCGCATGAAGATCTATTGTCGATCCATTCCAATTGTTAAAAAATTGTGTAATAACATATTCACCAATTTATTATATAAAAAACACTAGCAGAAACTCTTGCAACCTTAATTTTAAGATATAAAACAGCAGTCATAAAAAATTTCCTAAAGAGAGCACACGAGAATTCATCCTCTCGTCTATTTTTTCTTAAAGAACTCAATAATGTAAAACAGACACTAGTTAAAAATGGTTTTATTAACTCTCATCGGCCACCAGATTCGACTATTTCTTTCTACTGAACAAGCATCTAAAAAACAATATTCTTAACATCTACAAAAGCCAAATAGATGTAAACTATAAGCAAGATGTATTTTCTCTGAGAAATATAAAGAAATACACAACCCCAGTCGACCCGAACAAGAAAATTAAATTATCTATTACAAAAAATTTAAAACAGCTAACCTTATCAAAAATAACAACACACCTGCAAAATGAAAACTACAAAGAACCAACATTATTTACGTGTTCAAATGCCCCTTACGGAATTGTATTCCGGATCAAACCAAACTCATTAATAATCACACTACTACATGCCTATCTAGACGATTTACATTAGATCTACCAGACCATAGCTCCATTAGGACTCATTTAAACACGCACAAAAACCTACCAGACTAGATCCGAAACATCCTGGTAGAAAATACAAGTATAATAACATCATCTACACGTAAAAAGATTAAAAAATACGGAAGTCCTAATAATAAAAAGGAAAAGGTAACACTCAGTAAAATTAATTATGAACACGGCCACAATGTGTGGTCCTTGTTCGTACAATAAAACATTCCTATAACTTTAGACACATACATAAAGCCACCCACATATTTAGTTTAAAATAAAAAAACCAAACAAAAGTCACCCTTGATAATGGATAAAAGAATAGCCGAAAGCGAACATTTGGACAGTTCTTACACACTGTGTCCAGAAAAGAAAACATTTGTACGGCCACAATAAAAAGTAAATAAAAACCTCAGTTGCAGTCCCTTGTCAGTCGTCTCTAACGAAATATATATGTCTGTGTGTGTGTGCGCGCCTATGTTATATATATATATATATATATGTGTGTAATAATATATTCATCAATTATATATATATTTATATATATATATATATATATAAAGATCTATTCAGCGGCCTAAAATTGGTCGACATGTCTGCTTCTGGAAGATTTTTTCTTTTTAGAAACAGTATTTGAGCAAGGATTAACTCATCGTAAAAGCAAGCAAACATCTGTCCCTGTCTGTTTTTTCTTATCTATCTATATCTCAGACTGTTTCTTATCTATTTATCTAAGATAAAGACCGAAATGCTTTAAAGATTAAAACAGAGTATAAAATAGAAGATAAAGGAAGCAGCGTCAAGAGCACTGGGAACCTTCACATTGGAAAACTTTCATGGGGCCTTTACGAAATAGCTGGAGCGCTACAAGTTCATGGAAGTCAAAGGACCCTACTTTTAAAGAGATTAGAGTTTTTTACCTCTTTAAAAATAATAAATGTTTCTTCTAAAAAAGGCTGAATATTTCTGGAACGGACTTCGTACTTTCTGATATTTGTTAATAAGTGTGTCTCAGGTATATTTCGTTTGGCAAAGTGAAAATATGATTTGATATTGTGTTATGCAGTTATGAAGGCTGACAGCTTTCACTGTAAATAGTCAATCTTTTGCCAATACTTATATCTAATAAATGAATATCACACCAAGTGATAAAAAGATACGAAATAATTTCCATTTAGCTTCACAAAATTATATTCACCGATGCAGGTTTTTACTATCTATACTGCGCTATAAGCATATACTAATAAAAACAAAAGTGATTTGTTAATGTCAAACAGGGATAGAATTTTGGGAAAAAACAATTTCACACCTCAATTGTTTAAGTATTCGTAAAGCAAGCTGGAAACTTTCCAACCAAATATGAGAAAATGAAATATTTCAAGAAGAGCTTGGTATTTCTCACTTTCAGTCAAACGTAAAACAGTCTATTCCATTGTCCGCATTCGCAAGCCAGGGACTATTGCATTGATAATTGCTTTCTTTTTCTACCAACTATACCATCAAGAACCTATAGCAATATTAAAAGTTTTCATGAAAATGTGTTCGTGATTATATAATCCTTAAGTAGTGGGTCTTCCTCCGGAGATTTGATTTTCACTTAGGTGGGAAAAATAAGCAAGAACCCCCGTATGATCTGTTGCGAAGACAAATTATATTTGCATCTCATGGTATTTTGATGACTAAATCAATGAAGTGAGTTTCAGTGAAATTGAGAGGTACGTCCTGCGAGGAAAGCGCACTGAAGTTTGGGCTAATATTCAAAGAATACCAATCCCAACGAAAGTTTACGATTTGTTGAGACTCCAGCAGTACCAACTGCTATTTACATGGTCGTGATTTGCATATGAATACAACAACGCCTTCATTACTTGCAGATTTACCACTTTTCAGGTGATTTCAATAATTCTTGTTGTGTCTGTAACTCATCGTCTTTGATAACTATAGACTGCCAATTTATTTATGAATTTCATTTAAATAATAAAATAAATAAATATCAGTCTAGAGTTCATAACCAGAAATAACCCTAAGCATTAGACCCCTCACCCCCAAACGATTCTTCCTTAATTCCCAAATGACTTATATAGAGAGTCCATAACAGTAGTGGGGGCTGATCTGAAGATTGGATTGAGGTGTGAAATATTGAGCACTTTGTAGAAAAGACAATATATATATATATATATATATATATATATATATATATATATATATATATATATTGTCTTTTCTACAAATATTTTCATGGAAACTGCACTGATGTCTTCATAACTAACATCAAGATCGTTTAGTTAGCCAATTCCAATTTACAAGACGGAGTATTCTTACAGAGACACATTTTGGCACTTCTAAAAATGACTTTGCTGACAACTCTGCTAGAACACTTTCTATAGTTGAATTATTTCGAGCTGTTGTTCTCATATTGTTTGTTACAGAGACAATATTTCGGCCAAGTACTTTCCGGCCATCATCAGATGTCAATTATTTTTGGTTGATATGGGATATCTGTTGCTTATTAGGTTGTTTTTGTTCCTTTACTACCTGATGTATGGCTTGAACTAATGGCCACTAGATGATAGTAACACATGTTTAATCTAGTCTTATATAGCCATTACGCGACCGTTCCAAAGGCCAACAATGGTGTGTTTTTGGATACACTCTGAAGCAAACCTCAAAGCAAGAGCTGAATATTTTTGGTCTTCTTCCAGATTTTACAAACATATAAATGTTCATATATATATCTTATAAACATATAAAAGTTGGATAGAGGAATGAACACTATTTCCAACTGTGTGTCAGAATGTATAAATAGTTAGAGGTTGAGTGTTATTAGGTGTGTTCAACTTCAACCCAATAACATTTAGTACATTCGTGATGTAGTTACGCGTTCTGGATGTGTAGCCAACTAGGCTAGATTTGCGGGATGTCATAATGAAATCATGAACAAAAATCTCCAAGGAGCACTTCCAAGAAGAATTGGGTCGATTCTAAAGAAAAGAAGGCCCAAGTCCGTACTAGAAGAATATACCTAATAAATTGTCATATATATATATATATATATATATATATATATATATATATATATATATATAATTTCTTTTGATTTTCAGGTATGAGGAGTTATATTTACACTATTTATATTCGGAGTAATGTCCTGAGGATAATAGTACATATATAAATATTGTGAATAATATATATATATATATATATATATATATATATATATATATATATATATACTGAGGTAAGTATCTAGTAGCGAATGTCTTTTTCACTTTTCATGCATAAACCACTTTTATATTTACATACGCTCAATCTTTGAGCACCTTTACCCATACATATAGCATAATTTATATATTCATTATTTCTTTATTAATTCAATAGATTTTATTACTTAAACGTTATTTTAGTGGATACTCGTATTTGAGTAGACGGTCTGAAATTTCTAGATACTAAATATTCGAACCTGCGTCGTCCTAGGGGATAATCACGGCTACAATGTGCATTGATGATCAAGTAAAGTTGAATAATACGTTTAAACATAAATTTTATGCAAATACCTGTACCCACTGAAAATTACATTTAAGTAATAAAATCTATCAATCTATTTCTTTGGAAATTGTTTTGTTTACGTTAGGCAACGAAACTGAGCAGTTATGTTCCATAGAGGACGAAACGCATTTCTATTAATATTCTTTTTTTTACACATATACTCTATCTGAAATTGTTATCGCCATTTTATTTTTTAATTCGCGCATGCGCGTTGTTTGTTTTTGATTTTGACGACTGCACAGTATAGGCAGGATCAGTTGTGTATCGTCTTTGAGAAAAGAGCACCATGACGCAATTTACTCCGCCAGAAAATTGGAAACGGCATGCTTGGCATCGGCGCCAGAAGATCCAGTACGAAATTTCAGTGTTTGGATATAAATTTGAAGACAGTTCAGAGGATTTGGAAAGAGATGGAAGATATATCCAGTCAACATCATGGTTTTTGGGGGCTTCACTAGTGATAGCGACGTCATGCCTCCATACATTTTTCCACAGGGCCTCAGACTCAACACGGAAGCCTACATCAAGTGCCTCGAGGAGGTAGTTCTGCCTTTGATCAAAAGTGTGTCTACTAGTAGACCCTATGTCAGACAGCACGACTCTTCACCATAACACACAAGCATGAGAGACCAGTCATGACAATATCTGCAACCACATCAATCCTTACATCTGGCGACCTAACTTCCCAGACATCAACCCGCTTGATTATTATGTGTTTTTTGAAGTTGAGAGGGAGACCAACAAAACTCCTAGTAACACCAATGATGAATTGAATGCAAGGATTTTAGCAGTATTCACCAGATAAAACAAGTAAACCATTCAGAAGACTTGCGGGTTATTCCGAAGTCGCCTGGAGGCAGTGGCTGAAGACAATGGCTATTTTATTGAATGCATTTAATCTTTAGTAATTCAACATATTTTTGTGCAATTTTGGTAAATATATCAATTGTAGCCGATAGCGATCTCCCGTGATGGTTTCGGTCGGTTTAAGAAGCTCATAATAAAGTACACCTAGCTGATCCCACCAAATGCAGAGCAGAAACTTCTAACCATGGATATTCCGCTTTGCCGCCAATGTTGATGCATGTCCGGACTTACATCATGATCTTCTACACTTACGGTTATTGTAGTGTATCCTCTTTTCATCGACGGTCATGATACGATGCAAAAAACTTCTTTTCTGTCGTTGAAGCAGCTGTTCACACGTGACAAGACGCCGTTCGACGTCTCTCGTCTTCAACTCGTACAGCACCTAATGTCCTTGCTTTTGAATAATCCTTAATGCTTTCAAAAGTTTCGAAACTGTGGTGTGATCAAATCCTGATGATTCTGTAAGTTAAGCATGCGCCTGACATGAGTCTTCATGAAGTAATTTCTCCAATTCTTCGTATTCAAACTTTTTCGGTACGCCAGAGCGTTCTTTATCTTCAACATTAAAGTCATTATTTCGAAGTGAGTAAACCAATCTCTTCATGTTGTTTCCGACAGAGCATGGTCACCGTAAGTCTTAACAAGAATTCTGTGTGCTTCAGTTGAAGAAATTTTTTTTAATAAATTAGTGCAGTAAAATTCCCTGCAAATAAACTTTCTTCGGCACGTAATCCGGCATATTTAACGCTATGAAAAACAAAGTTGTTTACACTTCGGCGAAATGGCATACACTGAATTTTAAGCTGGCTCATAGTACTTCCTTATAGATGCATTAACATCTGAAACTACATGCACATAGTTCTGGAAACGCCATCTGTTGGAAAACAGCGAGAACTTATTCAAAGTCCTAGTAATAAAAGTCTACTGAAATTCAACTACTAGAATTTAATAAACACTTCACTATTCACACAAAAATGTTTTTATTTATTTCTTATTTGATTTCCACTTAAATAATTACCTGAATATGTTCCCTTAATGCATATAATCTACTTATAAAATATTAGCAAATGAATGATTGGTCGTTCTCAAAACCTATCAAACTTCTATCAATATTCTAAAAATCTAAAATCGAATTTTTATTTTTCTATGTTAGATAAATTCTTAAATTTGTTTAAATCTTAGTTTAGATTTATGATAACTAGAATACATATTAACACTAAATGTCTCATAAAGACTTTCTAAAATTTAGAAAACTGAGAAGAATTAAATTGTTTTATTCTTTCTCCTATTGACTGCGCTTGGAAAGTAGTGATTAGATTTTAAAGGCTTTAATGTAATCCACAATGACAATGGTTTGCTATAATTTTAATAAAACTTATGTGAAAGCATTTAGATGGCATTTGTGGAGGCTTATCTTCGATTGTCATAATTTATCATCATTAAAATATCCCTGAGAATACTTATTATCCACTGTCAGGTTTTATTATACAAATAAATATTTTCACAGTAAAATTGTTATTAATCAATTGATATTTGTAAAAATTTTCTCTATATATTTATCTTTATATGATAAATCCGAAAAATACCATTTATGTTAGCATTAATATTTATAAGTTAAGAAGAATACTAATTATCATCCAAAGCCAAACGTAATCATCTTCTATGCAAGATGCTTGGCAATATTTAAATAAATTAGGGTTCGAATTAAAATGTTTGCCAATGATTCTTTCAGGTAAACATTTGGTTCTTTAAAGCATCAATGCAGACCACGTGATACTTTTATAACAGGAGGGAGCTGTGATGAAGAGGTTCATTTTCCCATTACACTTTCCTCGATTTGGTATTATTATATCCGTGATATAATAACCCGGACGGAATGGAATAGCTGAATGGAAAAAACAATGTTAAACATGCTTTGTTCTCAGTGAGAGTTTTATAGTGCTACGTCGTACACAAAAAATAAACACATATATACACGTGTTCCACGCAGAAAAAGTATAACATATATACCACAACAGAAGGTGTTTAAAGAACTCGAGTTACGTCAGTTTCTCTACGAACCTATTGAGGCCATGTGGTTTTTCCTGTAGGACCTAACGCTGTGGACTAGGCACGTTCTTTTTCTACAGGCTCTACATCACAACTCCCTTCATTACTCTATCCCCTGATGTCACTCACCGACCCTCTCATGACACAAGTGTCTATCGCAACGAAAGAGAGACAATCACCTTTTTTTATCCCTGCAATTACCCTCTCCCAAAACAGATTCTAGAACCTTCCGCAATGGGTTGCTGGTATTCCGATTGCTGTTAATAAAATAGAAATGTGGGAATATACGTTATAGAAACTACAGTATAAAAAGTATATTCATGCAGTGTATAATAAAAAGAACTATAACCTTTAAAACATGTCCAGACAAGATGACAAACATTCGTCTGTGTTAGTAACATGCAAGAGTTCATATGAAAAGATTCTAGCTGATATGGTGTCCTAGGAAATCACTTCTGATTTTCAAAATTCACATTTCACATGGTTGATATCGTCCCAAATTTATCAAATTGCTTGAAAACGAGCTGTATATCTTCCTCCATGGAGGAAATGGCTATATCATCAGTGTAGGCACAGGTAAAATGTTAGCCATGCAATACTTGATCAATAAATCTCTGGAAGGACTTCACCGTGTTCCTTAATCGTAATGGGACACACAATATCTCGAAAAACACAAAAGGATTTCTTATCGCAGATTTCGGAATATACCCGAGTTCGACAGGGATTTGATGGCAAGCCCTAATGAGGTCTAATTTAGTAAATATATTTTTTCGTAGCACAATGTTTCATACATCGTGCTCACGAGGAAGTGGTAAACGATTTGTTTTCGTAACAAAATTAAGTGGCCTATAATCACCATATGCGCGCCAATTTCCGGTACGTTTTTGGCATTATGCGCAATGGTGAAACCCAATTAAATTTTTGATGGACATATTCCTAATAATATCATTTGGCTACATTCCGCTTTAACTGCCCTCAGTTTTTCTAGTGCTATCAGCCGAGGGCGGCTTTGAACTGGTGGGACACTTTTAGCAAAACGATTGCTTTGCACGTACTCATTTCTGAAACTGGAGAAAACTTCCCACAATAGCATAGAGGTGACCTATATGGTGGGAATGATCATAACGAGAGGAAAATAAAGACAAACAATAATCATATAAATATTTAAAGACATTTCAAATATTCTTATGATTCTTTCAACTCTAATTTGTCTTCAGAACGTATTTTTTCTCTCATTAATATTACGTTCTTGTGAAAATATTAAAATTATCCACAGACACTTTTAGATAATCATTGCATCGAACTAGTCCACTAAATTGTCTCATTAATTATTCCTGAGAGTGGTTACTTTATTTATTTTATTTTATTTTTGTAGTACTAACGGAACATAGAAGATAAATCTTTTATGATTATACTTGGGATAACTCCTCTTAAATTCTTTAAAAATACGCTATCTATGTTTCTTCTTTTTTCTTATTAATAACATTCATTTCAAACGCTTGGTTTGATATTTTCTGCGATAAGCAAGATTAATTTTTCTAGGAGATTTATTTCATTGAAATTGACAAAAAATCATATTGTTTTCGCTATTTTTTCTCCATGCATTTACTCATCTCCAATCTATTTTCTGAAAGTATTTTTCAAATCATTTAAAACTCAAAGCGATTTTCATCTTATCGGTTCGATTAACAGTTGAATTGTGTTTAAATATAATTTCCGATTTGCCTCATATTAGAAGAAAAAAAAAATCGGCGTATTAATGCCAAGAAATAGTGAATCCTTGTATATATATATATATATATATATATATATATATATATATATATATATATATATATATATATACGCTTAATGGCGGTTATTACATGAATGTGAATGGAATACTATTATAATAATAGAATAATAATAAATTTCATAAAAATATCTATTGTCTAAGTACACAACTGATTTTTGGGTTATTTTTAGTTATTGATCCGTTTCGATTTATCTGTTTCGCCTGACCAATATAAGTCATGAAATAATAAACCAATAATACACATATAATTATATTAATTATATAAATCTCTTATCATTACATATTCATCAACTATTTTAAAATAATCTTACACAATTATTAAATAAAACCTACCTCTGGCCGCCTACTTAAGTTTTGCAGTCGCATGAAATCCAAACGTCCGCTCTGAATTAAAAGAGGTGTTAAATCACCAATTGTCGGGAAATAGGTAGTGCATCTGTATATTGCAAACATTTCGTTCAGTCTAATTAAATTGGAAGAGATTTCGTTTCTATTTATTGACTTTACTAGACATTTTATCTAGGTTCGTCTTCCCGAAATCTTTCAGACAATTTCATAATTTCAAATTCTCATAAATGTTTATGTTTCTGAACAAAGAAAAAATCAAGACGTTTTCGCAATATTCAAAGGAAAGTACATTTTTTTCGCTAAAGTAAATCTAAATAAATTCTAATCAGAAGTTAACAAATTTGTTGAATGTGGCGTATGAGTGAAACTTGCACTGGTAAACTTGTAAAGATTTTTATCCTTGTTAACAAAGAAGCATACAAAATAATGTAATCTTGATGGAATACGATGAGCGTTAGGTTAGTTCTTGATGCATGCTGGTTGTCATCAGCTGCCTTCAGTTATTCCATTTAGAAGCAATACTCGCTTGCTTCTCTGGAAAATGCTCATTAGTAAAGGGTTCTTGTACTATCCCACTGTTTACACAGCATTAATTTTTAGGATTATGAACAGTACAGTTTACAATAGACATTTTCCCCTGCTTTACAATTATTTGTTCCATACGTTATCATAACATATCCACTTTGTTTATTCGTAAGTTATGCCTTCATTTGATTGCTATCAACCTCAATTGGACCGTCGTACAGGGAGATATCTCAAATACAAAATTTGCTTTCGAATCGTTCCTAACATCTATATTACGTTTTCCGCAAACCTCCTATATATTTTCTTTTATGAAACTTTTTCCGCTTCAAATAAAATAGCGAAATATGCAGAAAACGCTGCGTGTCTTATTATTTTCTATTAGGATCAATAAACAATTTTTATGTAATTTTCAACAAAGATATGATAAGTGTCACAATACAATCCAAAATTCGAATCTAGTTAAAATGGTTCTAATGTCACCTAGTGATAAAAAGAATAGTTTCTGACAAAATGAATTGAAAAAAGGTCCTGAATATGACAACAAAGATGAGGACAACAGTTTGAACAATGTAAATAGTGCAAATAAATTTATCCAAATTCAAACTATTCGATCCACAACTGACAGATCTTAGCTTCGGTTTAAAATTTGTCATTGGATTTATATATATGCATATATATATATATTAATCATTATAAAGTATATATATATATATATATATATATATATATATATATATATAAAAGAAATATCGGTAATTATAGTGTATTTGCTTTTATTTTGACTGAAATTAAGGACTTAAGTATAAACATTAACATACAACACCATCATATTTTTTTGTGTCAATAAAACCATCTTAATTACTGCATTACAAATTCTTGACATTTTTCAACAGTTTTGAACAAAATGTATATGGCAACCTACCCACGAATTCTTGAAGCACTGGAAAACCTCACTTTTGGGTATTCTATTCAAACTTTACTATACAATTCATCCCATGCTAATTCGATAGGAGAGGTCAGGAATCTGAGGAAGCCATATCATAATTTCCAAAATTTTGTTCCTTTTTATGTCTCAGCATCCTTATGTTTAGGTAAAAACGTAAGGATGCTGAAAACACTTAATTAACAATTAATTAAATCTTCTTCGTCTGCAGTATTTAATTAAAGATGTTTGAAAGAAAGGTTGCTGCCCAAATATATATATATATATATATATATATATATATATATATATATATATATATATATATATATATCTGCTTACAGGGGACGGGGAGGAGTTGGTGTGTGGACATGCCCTGGTGCCCATAAACCAAACCCCAGCTATGAGTTAAATAGCTCCACTGCCTTGTGGAAATCTTCGGGAGAAGGAAAGGCCAAGGAGTAAACCCTACACAAATCCGGAGTGGATCCCCTAAGGCGGATGGACGGCACTCTGTACTACCTTCCGGAACATACTGCAGCTCATAACAAATGTTTGAAATATCCTCTGCTTGCTTTTACCAACGCATGCGCCATTCGGATCATTCGCTTTCATATATTCCCACACAGTATCGAATGGTTTCGCAGACCAACATGACACGTTGATGAAGTGTCTCTGCATAAATTAATGTCTGCTGCATAAACGAATTGTTTTAGTTGTTTAAGGATTAAGGTTGAGGGAACGTCCTCCCCTAACTAACTATATGCCAGCCAGTGCATCGCGAACAATGTGACTAAAATGTGCTGCAGCCCCATCATGCATGAACCACACCCATCTTCGTATTAGCAGGGTGCATCCTCTAGTAGGTCTGGAAGACCCTGTAGATAGATCCTATAAGATGTGCTAGGAGAACATAAAGGCCTACCAGTCAGTCACCTTCAATTCCGGCCCATACATTAATCGTAAACTGATGCTGATGCCTTGCCTGTATTGCACCATGGGGATGCTAATCCGCCCACAAATATTGGTTGCGTAAATTTGTTATTCAATCTCTTCGAAATGTTGCCTTATCTGTAAACAAGACTGAAGAGAAAAACAACGGATCGGTAATTTGTGCAATAAATCATCAGTAAAAGTTCTCCCGTAGTGAGTGATCAGATGGCGAAAGACCGCCGCACAAGTTGAAAATGATACGGATACAAAAGCGGCTCTTGAAGTACTCTCCATGCGGTACTATGAGATTGTGCTGATACCTGATCGTCTCCAACAGCCTGTAGAATGTGTTCTTTGTTGTCAGGTGTACGAGCGGATTTCGGTTTTCCTTGATCTATAGTTTGTGGTGCCACGTATCCTGTCTCAGCAGCAAAGGTTGGATACTCGATTGCCTTCGGTTTGGAAAAGTAATCGGATAATCTGATTATCATTCGCGCGGCCGTATGTAAAAATCATATCTGCCTGTTCACGGTATGAATATTCTGCCATTGCTAAACGGTACACTTCTCAATTAATTCACCACTACACACGTTAAGCGTTGAAGACAGACAAGCTACAAATGTACACAAATGACAAATATAACCTAGTTTACATAGAAACACAGTGCCATCTACCGCAAACTTTCTTTAAACCTAATAACTTAAAAACGAAGAATTTGTGGACATTTGTTTATATAGACTTTTGTCATTGTTATGGTGTGTGGAACCCACTCCTAAAGTTTGTAAAAGTATTTTTGGTACACCCTGTATATACATCGTGCGACAAAAATAAAGTGCTTTATTATTTATCAACTTTTATTGAAGAAAAATAAACAACAGAAGTTTGAAATGGCTTAAGATTAATTACGTAATGGTTAAATCTTAATTTCGAGTTGAAGTGGATAGTACGACATGGAGCAATTGAGTGGCCATTACGATCACCAAACATAAAAACACTGGACTCTTTTTGTGTTTAGAAATTTGATTCACTGTCTTTTGAGACACTTTGTAACCTCTTTTCCACGACAGCAACGCCGCAAGTCTGAGGTTACTGTATAGTTATCTTCATGTTAAATATTTAGATGAGCTCCGTTTTTTTTATTATCTCAGCTCTGACCTCTATAACTAGGATACGTTATGTTACTTGTACGGAATCAGATCACTCTAATCTCCCTGTATTCCATCTATAACAAGAAGGGTCAATTCAAACTCATTTTTTCCTAAGAAATGCTACTTCGTGGAACAGACTTCCGATTGGATGCTCTCCCGAACACTACAATCTACAGGTCAATGGTCCATCTTGATATATTTTCCTCATCCTTTTTATTTCCTCATACATCTCATTTAGTAACCGTCTACCTTGAATGGATCTCGCGCTTTATACTCGATGCATTTTAGTATAAAGAATTCAGTACAAGAGAGGACCTTCTTATGTCAAGGAACTGTGACAGCATCCACTCATTTTTAAGTTGATACAAGATTGCAATAATTCTATTCCTTTGATGATTCCTGGAAGCATAAAGTAGAACGTGAGTCAAAGACATTTTTAGACGTTCGAAGAATTCAGGGAGAAAATGTCACATTTTTAAGACAGTTGATAGGACTAAATCTCTTCAGAAAACCAGGAAACCAAAATATATACTCTTGCCAGAAATCTTAATATTTTATCTGCCGTGTTTGTAGTCATGCATCATATTCTATGCAACTCTCTGAAAGCTGCTTAAATATGAAGTTGGGAATCTTCATATAATTAATTCCGTTGAAATAACACGAATAAAATAAAATATCAAACCTCAGGAAGCGTGTTCACTTTAGTAACTTTAACGATCCCTCTAATCGAAAGAAGAAATACACAAATGCATTTTCCATTTATGTCTGTTTTCATTTTTAAACAGAATACTAGCAAAGCATTCGAAATGAAAGCACCACTGCAATTATCAATTTTATTTATATATTTTTAATAATTAATTAATCTCCATTAAATTTTATAATCTAATTTTAAATTTTCTAAATGTTTTATTTTATTATAAGTTTTAAAAAAGTTTTCTAAAACATTTAAAATGGGAATCTTTTGAAACGTAGATAAAGAAACTTTAAATTCTGAATTCATGGCAAAAATTATAAAACGTTTTAGTCTAGGTTATTTCCCTTCAATCAATTAAAAACAAAATCGTGAAAATAAAAGAAAGCTTGTAAGTAAATTGCCTCCCCTAAGCACAAATTAAAATATAATTATTTTACTCTCGACGGGAAAGAATTGGTTAAAAGGATTGCGCTACAGCAATCATTGAATTATACCTTCCTATATGTCTAGTAATTTCCATTAGAATATTTTCTTCGTTTTTAACCTGACTTGGAACCATAATGAAAGGACGGCCTTAAAATACTTACCTCAACAACGGATTAGACAACGTACACGTTCTATATAAATCCTAAAAATTAATTAGTTTCTTTTTTTAAATAAGATTGGAAACCAAATAATTAATGCATATATGTTATTAGGTTGAATTCTAAATAATTTCCGTTTATGTTTATCAACTTTATTCTTTAAAAAAAAACACCAACATAAAGGAAAGTTTAAATGCATTTTATTCAATTATATATCCATCATTATTTGCAATGGCTTGTTCCTACTTATCAGGTAGATATCAGACACCTACAAATTCCTCGTTATGTGGAAAAGTTTTCAACGAATTTTTGAATCTGGCTTTTAGAGAAAGGTGTCCACATTAAAGCGTTTTCAGCGATCGCAAATAATCAGTTGCTTGAGTCGAACAAACAAACGGAATTTGTCGCGCATATACATACACACGCGCACACACAAAAGAAAAAACTTATCAACCTAACATAATTAATCTTATAATTTCAAAAAGCGCATAAATTAATTACACAAAACTTAGTATAAAGATAACGAAAATTGAGAAAAACGGCAGTCGATTTCTGAAATCTCCAGATGAGTAGACTGAATAATTTCAAAAAAGTTAATCCACGAAGCTCTGGTGTCGAATGCGGATTATAATATCAATAATCTAAGTGACAAATTTTATTTGTATTGAACGAATATATATATATATATATATATATATATATATGTGTGTGTGTGTGTGTGTGTGTGTGTCTGCGAATCTCTGGTGACGGGATGCTGAAGATAACATCAATCAGCTAGGTGATAAAGTTTTACTTATATATATATATATATATATATATAATTATTTTTTATAAAAAAATTATAACATAAGTATGTTATAAAATCATTACAAAAATAGCCATTTTGTTTCAACACACCCTGTGTCTTATCAAGTGATGATGTTGAAAATAAAAATAAAAATCTTTTCAGTTTGCAGAGTTAAATGGACGAAATAATCCCTTTTGTTCGTAGTGGGAATGTTCTTAAGTGATACTCCGAAATTGATTCTATCCATATTATAAGAAAAGAATAGATATATATATATATATATATATATATATATATATATATATATATATATATATATATATATATGTATATATATATATATGTATATATATGTATATATATATATATATGTATGTATATATATGTATATATGTATATATATATGTATATATATGTATGTATATATATGTATATATATATATATATATATATATATATATATATATATATATATATATATATATATATATATATATATATATATATATATATATATATATATATATATATATATATATATATATATATATATATATATATATATATATATATATATATATATATATATATATATATATATATATATATATATATATATATATATATATATATATATATATATATATATATATATATATATATATATATATATATATATATATATATATGTATATATATATATATATATATATATATATATATATATATATATATATATATATATATATATATATATATATATATATATGTGTGTGTGTGTGTATGTGTGTGTGTGTGTATGTGTTTGTGCGCTTAAAAAGTATTCCCACTTGAAAATTTTTATTATAATAATATCACTATTAAATAAAATACAGAATTACCTCTATTCGGAGTTTTGAGGATTCTAAAATTCACAAGTGAGAAGAAAAAAAGTTGTTTTTTTTTCATATAAAGTATTTCCTTAAGATATGCTAAGTTTTTACATAAAATCATTTCAATTTATATTTCTTAAAAAAATTAAGCATATGTTATATGAAATTTAATCAAAACTACTTTTTTCACCTGATGCTCTGAGTAAAGATAGGTAATATATATATATATATATATTTATATATATTAAAATAAAATGGGTGACGATAAAAGAACATTAAAATTAAAGGTTCAAAATCGTATTTTGAAATTCAAACATTTCTATAAAAGTTATCCGATTATTTGTTGACTACTATCCACGATTGCTTAATTAATTATGCATCACAGATTGCTTTCAAAATAACGCAAATCATATTTCTATCTAAAACGCTTATTAATTCCGGCTAAAAGAATATATTAAATTTGAAATTAATAAATTTGAATCAATGAAAATCAAACTAGAATAAGATTTTCGATCCTTTCCCTGCAGAGGAAACATTTTCGCTATTTTTACAACAAAATTTAGCTTTGTTATAATGTTTCAGTTTTATTTTGTTTATTATGAAGATTGAACCAGTGTAAATTTGCTGAACAACAACTGGATTTCATCTTAAATTAAAGTCCCAAACATTACAAAGCGTTATTCTTTTCAAACATGTAATATTAACTATAACAGTTATCCCCCTTTAGTGATTAAGACAGAATTCCTTCGATAGTGACATGGGCATAAATCTCCATCTCCATATTTAATTTTCCCCAATGCTATGGATATATCTGCTGCCTACCGGTACAAAGGAACTGCACATATAAATACGATCTAATTCAACCATCGCCACAACTTGTAGGGTATTATTAAGCATTCAGTTCTTGATAATTATAGTATTTTTAACGACTTACACATCAAGTCGGGTAGATGACAAAGAAAAGACAATTGAATAGTTTAAAAGATATTTATATACATCAAAAACGTGAAATGACAGAGTTGTTAAAAACGTGCTTTTAGCCAATATAGTCAAACATAGGTTCGAATCCAATATATTTAAGTTAGAAATAGTTTGTTACACTTATCTGTCATTCAAACAAATGTTGTTTGTCTTGGGGCCATCTGGAATGTTCAAACATATATCTTCTCTTGAGAAGCGGACCTTCACGATCATCACTGGTTTGGGTGCCGTACCCCAGAGTCACCTAAAGATATCTGTCTCCTTCAAGATCTGACTTGGCATTAGTAATTACGCACCAAATAAGATTTCGCCGTAATTCGTTGCAATTGTGATATATTTATATCAATTTTTGAAGTGATCCTTACATAATAATCATTGGGTAAATTATAATATTACGATGTTTGGGTGATAGAAAGATATCCGAATATATATATATATATATATATATATATATATATATATATATATATATGAAGAAAATATACGGAAAAACAAACAAAATCCTAATATGCAATTATGCAGTTTTAATGTTAACATAATTGCATATTAGGATTTTTGTTTTTTTTCCGTATATTTTTCTTCATACTATCGGATCTATATCCATATATTTGCTTACATATACATATATATATATATATATATATATAGTGGATTGAAAATCATTAACATATAATGAAAGCTTTTAAAGGAGAAAATATTTATCAAAAACAAAAAGTATGCCTACATTATTGAAGATAGGAAAAACTAAATCTAGCTAAATGGATATGAGAACATTTCCAGACTAATTACACTGATCGAAAAATCATTCTAAAATTCAATATTGGAAATGTTGTTGCAAATAAATTTATCTTAGTTTCACAAAGTCTCATCCTAAATCCAGATGAAAAATAAAAACAAAACACGTGTAAAAGAAGGTAAACTAAATGTTCTACAAGAATTTGAAGATTATACACATGAAGTATGGACAAATATCCGTTCTGATCCTTGTGCTAATTTAATAAAAGGTCAACGAAAATAATTAGATAAGGTCATAGCTAAACAAATATACATATATATATATATATATATATATATATATATATATATATATATATATATATATATATATATATATATATGTGTGTGTGTGTTTGTGTTTGTGTGTGTGTTTGAGTGTAAATAACTGACTATTATTTTTTTCGTGATATTAATTTTGGGCAAACAAACAATTATTCTTTTGCTAACAATATTCAGTGGTGTCAACAATTTAAGCCTGCAAGGTAAAAAAGAAAAACAAACACCGACACCGCGGTATGAGGGGGAGGGAACTAGAGAATAATGTTAAACGGCGAGATTGGTCTTTTGCCAGCCGTAATGCTGTTGGTGTTCAAGAGCTACTAGCAATTAACGAAAGGAAAAAGGATGTAAGTTTGCGGTTTGTTGAAAACTTATTGGTTATTTCCAATTCGTAATGTTTAACATCTGCCGATCTAAGTAGTCGCGATAAAAAGGTAGATTAAATTAAGATTGAAATGATAATAATAAAAAATTTATATTGGAAAACAAGTGATAAACACTTCAAATACCTCAGTGTATGGATCATTTATAACAAATTTAGCGTAGGAAATAATGAAATTGATCATAGAACAGGCTGTGCTAGGTGTAGTTTCTTTCACCCAACACTGGAAATTAAGATCTTGAGTCATGTTCGAAACATTCACATGGATGTCTCGCCTGACGCCAGACAGGTTCAGCAATATGTAAACTGTCAGCTGTATACAACTGATTTTTTTTTCATATTGATGGTTAAAAATGGCTTCAAGCGAATAAAACTTGGCGCTCCTAGAGAGCATCATCCGTCTTCGAAATTTGTGGACTGGCGCTACAGAATCACAAACGAAGAACTGTGTCGAATAAAAGAACCAAATTGTCTGAAGACTTACAACAACTGTAACAAATAAAATCGAAGGCACATGTAACTCGAAGAGGGAATAATGACACAATCAAAAGGTTAACATTCACACGACTTCAAAGAAAACGTTACGAAGGAAGCTTCCATTAGTACTGGAAAGGTCAGTAATAGATAGTTGGCTTTTAAAACCTTTTTTCCTAAAACATATTTTTAAGTAAAAGATTTTATAGATTTCAACCAGAAGTAACATTGGCTGCTCTGTCAATGAATATCGAATATTTACTTATAAACGGATAATATTAACGTTACCTATATTTACACTGTTTCTACTATTGATGAGACAATCTGATATAAAGTTTGTAAAAGTACAAATCTGAAGAAACAGTTGAAGGAACTACATTGTCAAGATGTCGTGTATTCAGGAAATAATTCACAATGTTCCATTGATGCGAAAATATATTTATATGATGAATGCAAATGATAATTTTAAAATTTCTTTTAATTTTCTTTTATTAGTATATCTAAATACGCGTTTCAAACACGTTTTCTCAATTGTTGCAATTCGGAAATTAGAGTGCATTTCCTTTATACTCAATACTGAATATTCGTTATAAAACAAACGGCAACTATGTACAATTATCCGAACATATTCCGCAGAATAAGTTTTTCTCGTAACGTCTATTTTAGGCAAAAGATACAGAGATTCTTTTATTCAGCAAAACAGCATTTCATTATCTTTCTTACGGGATACTGTGTAAAAAGTGGGGGATTACGAAAGTTAAAAAAAAACATTTATACGGTAGTATATATTATGCAGTGTAACGGTACTGAGGAATGGTGCCAATTAGTGTGGATGGGTTATGGTTAAGGACTCGGAAAGAGAAATCGGCGAGCCGAGTCCGATATTCAATTCGAGTACCTTACGTTCACTTTCGCATAAATATCCATTGGGAAAAGTATGTCTCCATCTCTTCTGATCTCTATGGATTAAATAGCAGATCTGAATATCATAGATTGCTTTTGAAAATACCTTATGAACTTCGGCGTGGTGTAATGATTAGCAAGCTTGCCTCGCTAGATCAATGACGACAGAATAGTAAGTTCGATTCTCACTGAGTGATATTACTTTTAAAGCCTAAATAATTCCATATTTTCGCCAGTGCCACTGCCTATATTCCATCTGAATAGCCCAGCTCTTGGGGCATCATCTCCCTTGTCATCTCTAGCTCGTAATTTCTTTTCATTGTTTGCATATCCCCTTAAAAACACCAATATGCATAACTCATGACTACTTCTCACATAACTTTGGGCTTCTGGACAGACATGATCCTGACATATTTTTTCACATTTCTTAGCTTCTTCAGGTGTTAATATTATGGATATAGATCTAACAACATTTAATGCCATGTTCTCTGCTTCTAACTTATACCTGGCTACTTCTCCTCTCTCATCTCTACATGGATAAGGAATGAGTAGATTTACTACTGTAAATACTTCAAAGATATTCTCTCTGTCCAATATGGTTAGGGAGACTAATACCAGTAATTTATCTCCATCCATCAAGGTGACACACCCCAATGACCCGTAGTAGTGCCAAAGACTACCGGTCAGATCAGCTGGCAGCCTTAAATAGTGAGGCAGTTTCGCTTGGATTTAAGTAACAGATCAGATGTTGAAGGTCACTATGCTTGGAGACAAGTGTCCCAAGGTCAGCATATCAAGCTGGGCTTGTACATATTCTAATGGTAATAAATGACTACGAAGCCCGACGTAAACGATCGTTTACAGCTAATAATTGTACGTATTGCTTAATAAACGTGGGCAACATTTCCAATTTACGTTTTCAAGTTCCAATCCCAAACTTTGGGCAGCTTCTATCAGCTAACTGATACCTTGCCTGTTCTTAGCTAAATCGATTCTAGTCACATTTAATATCGACATATTAATTTGGGCCAATCTGACTTGGGACATTTTTTCTGGTTATCTTCTGACATTACCAGTTTCCTCTTGATTACCCTTAACTCTCGCTCTGCTACCGTTCCACACAGTACATCGAATACCTTCCCCACTATAGGTATCACTGCTCGGTTCTCTCACTTTCGTAACAATCGTATCACTTTCAAATAATCATTCATCTCATATTGTTTAATTAGCATCGAGTTCTCCTGAGAACAAGGAATAACATTGAATAGCTCCCTTCATCCATACCTAGCTAGCTATCTTCTATTTTGTCACTCGCAGGCGCACGTATTCCATTTCCCAAATTCTTCAGTAACACCTAATAAAGTTTTTAAATCAATCATAAAAGTGATCATACATTTAGATCTGGTGATAGTTACTTCGCTGGATTTCTTATATATAATGTTCTGCGTATGGTCCAGCTTTTGTGTTTACACCGCGTTCATGAAGAGCATTATCGTATTATTGTTCCCAATCAAGTCGTCCTTGAAATATAACAGGAGTGTCATCAATCCGGAGTTCTTTCCACAGGCACTCTGTAGTCCATTCAAATCGGGCATATTTCTTCGTTAGATTTATTAGAGGCATGGATATTCTCCAGAATTCCAGAATTACTATAGTATCCAATAGCTCCAATGAATCATTTAAGTTCCTTAACTGTACGGGGTTCCGGCATGGATCTTATCACTTTTTTTCTGCTGGATTTTACTCCGCTGTTATTGATGACGAAACCCAAATAATTGTTTTCGTTCTAAAGAAAATGGCATTTTGGAAAATGTATCCGATTCTTTTTCAAGAAGTCAAACACAGTGTGCAGATGCTGGATGTGCCCACTTGGGTCCCTGGAAAATAACTGTATGTCATCAATATAAGCCATTGCAAGTTCTTACAACCCACTCAACACTATTGACATTAGTTGTTGGAAGATTGCCGGAGCTCCAGCCAAGCCAAATGACTTGACCGTGAATTGATAAAGGCCCAAATAAGAAACCAAGGCCATTTTCTCTTTCTTATCTGCTTCATCCACTACTACCTGCCAATAAGCTGCTCTGAGATAAAAACAAAAAAAAACAAAAACAGGTAGCCTTTCTAAACAATGCCAAAATGTCGTCTATGAGTGATAATGGGTAAGCTAAAGGTGTGGTGATTTTGTTTAAAGTTCGGAAGTCGATACAAAATCTATAACCTCCGTCCTTATCCACCACTACTATGGGGGAAACTCCACGGTGATTGTGATCTCTCCACAATCCCTTCTTCCAGAATTTCTCACACATCTTAATCCACTAGCTCTCTCTTATAGGCCTCCTATAGGTGGGTGATCACCTGTGTTTATTTTCATTTTAACCATCTGGGTTCTCCGCAACTCCTTATCTAAATTTGCTACTACGTCCATATTTCTCCTAAATATTTGGGATATTCTTTCTCGATACTTTTCTGATTCTTCAATCTCTCTATCATCAATCTTCGTAATACCCATTCCCTTTATGTTATCCATACTTGTACGCTTGGCTGGATTTCCAGTATTTATCATTGCCGCCTTAGTAAAATCCCGGTTGAATTCGTATTGTTTTCTGTAAGAAATTAGTTATCATTACAGGCAGGCATACTTCCTTATTCTCAGCTACCTCTTCGTCCTGCAAATAAAACTCCAGCAGAAGGATCACCTGATACAACCTTCCTACTTCACCGCTAGGGGCATCTAGTCTTTCTATGGTTATTTCCATACGAGGAGGTATCGTTATGTCTTTCTCTGATAACACCCTCAGCTCGACCACTGGACCCCCCCCTCAGCATATTCTCCCCACTCAATGTTAAGGTAGGAGGATCAAACGAGAACACCGCGTCATTTCCCATAAACCATTCTCCACCGAGGATGATTTCCCTATCTAATTGTGAGAATCTATATATTTCGTTACTGTCACCCTCTCCTCTCGGAATTGTTGCTAAGCTGTGGTTTGTCCAGCAATTCGTTCGGATAGGCACCCTTTTTAACAACTATTGCAAAGAGGCTTCGTGCATTCTCTCATTACGTGCTCCTCTCTACCACAAGTTCAACATTTACGTGTGAAGGTACAGACTATTTTAACGTGTCTCCTTCTACCACACTCGTAACACACTTCTTCCCTACATCTTCTCATCATATGACCAATCCTTCTATATCTCCAATATTTCACATTTGGCTTAGCCCTCGACTCGTTCGCCTGGGCTATTCTACCTTCCATCCTACTCACTGGGGCAGCCTTTGGTAGTTTAAAATTTTCTTGGGCAGAACCTTAGATTTTCTCCCTGGAGTTTGGAGGCTTTTATTTCACGGATGGGGGTAATCTTCTCCCATCTCAGCATCTACCTATATACATGCACTTCCTTCACCCATGACTCAATATCTCGCATTTACTACACTTGGATTTACCCCAATCCATTGCTTCCGGAGGCAAACTTCGAAAGTAGGACAGTCCTTAGCCCTATGTCCATCTCCATTACACTCAAAATATACCAATCCTGAATATTTCATGCTACGTATGTCCCTTCCATCCCACAATGTCTAACACGCCCTTGTGGGTGCCTCTTTTCCTTAATCTTCATATTCCAAAGTACAATTTGACTTAACATGCCCCCTTTTTCCATACCCGTGATATACTTGCAACGATGAAGTGGGGTCCTCTTTTCATAACTCACCGCTAATGGTTATTCGTCCCAGTACAGCGAATATGCTCTCGCTCGCACTCGCCTCTTCAAATGCCTCCTTCAAAGTCACTGGCTACTTCCTAAAAATAGCTTCCCTTAATTGAGGATTTCGGAGAGAATCGATAAAATAATCTACCACCTGATACTGGAAGATCGGGTTGGATCTACGTCCTAAATTTGGGGAATGTTACCTTCGCCAATGTTTCCATCCTCGACAACAATCCCCGCATTACTTCTGTGGGGCTAACCAGGATACTAAATAGTCTATTAAGAATATAACTCTCCCTCGATAATCTGTCTCAACAGTGACATCACAATCTGTCTTATTTTTTTCAACAGTGACATCACAAAGAACATCACAATAAGAATTCCTTCAATAAAATACAAAACACCGCAGAAAAATGTAACAAAAGGTTTGCTGAATATAAAGAAAAACTGGTTGAATAAAATGAATCTATTATCTACTGCAAAATCAAGTTCTCTACTGCTGGGTGACGATATAGAAATTGTAGTCGGAACCTCTAAAGAAATAACCCGCCAATCGACACTTCCTCCATTCTTCTGTCATGCATGTGTCTGTGTGTTCGTTCAAGCCATTAAAATGCGGATGGATTTCTTGTGTCTGACAAATGCTCTCCGCTCAGAAAAATAACCACTAACCGGTATGCATGCTGGCTTTATATAGGTAAATCTTTTCTGATAACTATTATTAAGGACATTACTTTACCTAGCCTGTCCCTACAAAATTGCAATTCACAATGTCCGATTTCATTATCTTCATATTCCCGTAAATTGACTATCTCGTCTTTCTCACTGGCAAAGGATCCATCGCCCAAAATCCAAAATAATTATAACTATAAAAAACTGAAGCCGATTTCCATAGACAAGGGACATTTTAATCTTGGGCGATCTTGTATCCTTAAATATCTTTCTGAAAAGATAATTGGGTTCTTTGAGAATCAACATAAACAAATCCCAAATCTAGTGGCTTAACACAAAACATGTTTTGTTATTTGTTTAAAATAATTTACATCGTTATTTTCTGTGATTATACACATTTTCTGCAAATAGCGCAGTGTAAACAAACGTCTGGATTCTAGTTTCTCAGTACCCAAGAAATTTGAACAACACATCAGGTTTGGGATTCTTGGTTTTGCTCAATTTTAGAGAATCTTCTATAGTTAAATCTGGCTTACATTTTACTTGGAACTAATCTTAATTTCATTATATTATTTTAAAACATAAATTTTAACCTGTTTCGTTTTTAATTTCTTTTCCTTTCATTCTACCTACTTTCCTGAGAATTTTAATAACTATTATCAAATTAGTAGTCTCTCCAAATCACCATCCTATAATGTGATTCATTTAAACGTTTAAACAGGGCCAATGCACTGTTACAGCAACAGTCCGTTCAATGACGTTCAATTCTGAGTACACATTGCTTATATATATATATAATTAATTTTTTTGTGGCTATTTTTGTAGTGATTTTATAACATACTTATGTTATAATTTTTTTATAAATAATAATTATATATATATATAAGTGTGTGTGTGTGTGCGTGTACACAGAGAGAGAGAGAGAGAGAGAGAGAGAGTGAGAGAGAGAGGAAGGGGTGAGAAAAAAGGAGGGAAAGAAACACGTGAAGCTTAAGTGATTTCTTAAGCACTGCACGAGTCTATAGATCATTCTGCCTGGATTGTCTACACTTGTGAATCTGTGTTGAACTAGTCTTACATTATATGTATGTATGTATGCATCCATCTATCTATCTATGTCTGTCTGTCTCTCTTTCTCTCTCTCTATATATATATATATATATATATATATATATATATATATATATATGTTAACAGCATCCACTGATGATAACAGGTTTTTTGGGTTACGTGTTTTTATTGAGAGAATGGGATTGACTCAGTGTGGCGTCATTCTCCATTTAAAAAAATATCAAGCACTATTTGATAATGTAAATGGATCTCTTGAGACAGTCACATTCAACTACGACGTGGCGACCAACCATTATCTATCTATCTATCTATCTATCTATCTATCTATCTATCTATCTATCTATCATTAAATATGAGTATGTGTGCACTACATCTTTTTTTTTACATTTATATTTCTATGCCTACATTTGAGTGTGACATCGATTAATCATGTCCAGTGTTTGGTGTATATATATATATATATATATATATATATATATATATATATATATATATATATAGCCAGTCTAAGTTTCAGCCTTCGCAGTATGTCCATGGGAAAGCCATTTATTTACTCCACTTCTCTGGTTTAAATTGAAGGCCTGGACATGTCCTCTACCCTTGGCTGCAGTCAGTGTAAGAAAGGATAACTCTGGACTAAAATCTGTGGAAAAAGGCAAGAAAGTCACGCCACTATCATTCTCAAGAAGATACTAAAGAAAGGAAATCAGTAGAGAATGAACATTTCCTCCTGAGGGGATATAGCATTAAATATAGTTAAATGTCGGATTTTATGTCAGTATCAAAGGTTTAGTTAGATGTTCATTTTTTTAAATTTGAGACATAGAGAAAGAAAGAAAGAGAGAGAAAGAAAGAAAGAGAGTGTAATTGTGCTCGTATGTTTGTATTTATGTATCTTGTGTGTATATACCTATGTGGAATTCTGGACGCTCGTGAATCTAAATTTAAACGTGTCCAGCAGAAAATACCTTCCTGCATAAACAAATACTTGATTTTAGATATAAGTAGAAAGTTTTGTACTTGTCGTTTTTAATTGTGATTGACTCAAATGCGTTTATTCCATTCGACTTCAAATTTCTTTAACATAACGTGCACTCGAAGTAGAGGGTTACAGAGTAAGAGGCTCAGTTTATGCGGATATGTGTGGAAGATAACAGTTAATTCTAGATTTGAACAGGTTAAAAATGTAGTGATCGGAGTAGCAACTTCGTCGGAGTCGTTTCCAATAAGTAGTATCTGAGGAAAGATGTTGCTTGAGTGAAACTTATATCTCACTAGGGGAATATGAAGGGATGACGGAGGTTCGCTACAATGTGCGTGACATGGCAGAACTAAGCAGTGTAGTTCACCTGTATACTACCCTGGAAATCGGAATGGAACATTGAGAGGCTTGCGACGTTTCGTCTGTGAGAAAGTGTGGAAAATAATTTGTCGCCTACAAGGAAGCGTCGACGCTTTTGGACTTTATTGAAAGAGGAAAGTGACGATTGGACAGCTCTCACCCATGTATGGCAGCGGTAATTCATTTTCAGCTTGATCTGGTTGTTGTAAAGATAAAATGTAGTAGGAGGAGTGACCAGCGAACCAACCACTTTCCCAGTATCTGATGGGTCGTATTCCACTTAAGGTCTGGGTTGAGTTTAAATCCTAATAGTCGCTCGTCACGATGTCTTCCCTAGGGAACACCCGTTCATCATGATTGGTGAAAGCTATCCTTCTGTAAAAGAAAGAAAATAATTAAACAGAGAGAAAGTGTGTGTGTGTGTGTGTGTGTGTGTGTGTGTGTGTGTGAGAGAGAGAGAGAGAAAGAGAGAGAGACAAAAAGACAGAGAGAAAGAGAGGTAGAGTATTTCTTAAATTAATTTTTTGTGAGAAAAAATCTGTTCGGTCGATGTGAAGTATATTTTTCTCATCGACAGTTTTATTCTGGAAAATTATTTATATATTTTTGAATTTTATGACTCTGTGATCTGATCGGTGATGGTGGAAGGTCACTCGTTTGGATTTCGAAGCATCGAATGCGACCAGCTATTATTTCCCCCACTGAGCTGCTAGAGCTCGGTCAAAGGAGAGATCAGCTACCAAGCTCTGTTACTGTTGTATCAGAAAGTATACATTACATAGCAGTACAGCATTATGTTTTTTTTATTTCTAAGGATATCTTTCTATATTGTAATACATTGTTTAGTTTCGGAATAACATCATTTACTATTGCTATGCGCTTTCAGATTTCTGTGTCACAATTTCCATCTGTTATTTATAGTACCTAAAATTAATCGCCCAGTTATATCCGGATGATGAACATTTAACAATTTCCATGACTTGATCCGTGCAATTCATAAAATTAGTTGTTATTGATTTACTCTCGCAGGTTTGAGTTTGTCAGCAGAATCACTGAATATTTCTTAGTTCAATAAGTTGATCCTTTTACTCCTAAGACCTCCCATAATACGTATACATAGGATCGAATTATGTTCATTCCTTTCGAATTCCATTGGTAAGAAGGAAGTTTAATTCAGCCATCTTCTTATAAGCGGTCGCTTTGAGAAAGAAACTCCAGCAAGGTTGCTTCCTCGAGCTTTAAAATCTTAACCACTTTCATATCTAGTCTAAAAACTCTTTGTGAAATACCCAAATCCATAAATTGCATGCACTCAATTGATGGGTTGGATGTTTCTCTAGCTATCCTTCTGTAAAAGAAAGAAAATAATTAAACAGAGAGAAAGTGTGTGTGTGTGTGTGTGTGTGTGTGTGTGTGTGTGTGAAATAGAGAGAGAGAGAGAGAGAGAGAGAGAGAGAGAGACAAAAAGACAGAGAGAAAGAGAGGTAGAGTATTTCTTAAATTAATTTTTTGTGAGAAAAAATCTGTTCGGTCGATGTGAAGTATATTTTTCTCATCGACAGTTTTATTCTGGAAAATTATTTATATATTTTTGAATTTTATGACTCTGTGATCTGATGTATAAGTCAAGTTCTTAAGAACAAAATTTAATGTAAAATTGTAAGGTCTGACTTATAAATTGGTAGTGCACATGGTGAAGAACTAATAGCAACTTTTCGTTCAGACATTATGAACATTTTGCATTACTTCCTTAGTTTTTCAGGCTTGAGAATAATGAACATATTTCTATAGAGAACGTGATCAAATCAATCATATAGCATTGAATGACAATCAGGAAAATTTAATTCGACCAATACAGGAGACATCTAAAGTTAAATAATGTTTAGCTACGTTAAAATCAACTTAAACAGCAAATCGACATACACCCAAGTGTTAGAAGATAAATCTTTGAAACTGCTTTTCGTGCATGTATGATTGGAACGATTCGAGTTATATCTGGATATTGTCTTATCAACCTGGCATCTGGTTAGCGTCAGACTTATAAATATTGACATGGAAGTATATAATTATAATTGAACCCTATATATATATATATCTATATTCAAATATGTTTCATTGAATAATATAGACATACCGTATTTTGTAATAATCCTTTCTAGTTCTATAAACAGTTTCTTGATGTTAAGATGAAATTCATCAAGGAAGGCGCCGTAGTTTTTTCTTAACTAGGTACTTTCGATTTCCTATGGGATCATCCTCACGGCTGAAATACAAAGATAAATTTATTGTATTTGTAATCGATGTGATGGTGATTTTTAAAAAAAACACGGCTGAACGCGCTCTATTATAATTATTTTAAAATTTTAAATTTATCCATTGTAGCTTTGTTTTTCTAATGGAGCTATATATATATATATATATATATATATATATATATATATATGTGTGTGTGTGTGTGTGTGTGTATTCGTGTGTATGAAGGATGGCATTAAATGTTTGTTTAAATGCATTTCAAAACGTTGTTGCTACACTCGTAATAATTTTTTTCAAAACAACTTAGATAAGAAAAAACAACAGCGCTCCTTTGAGGGATTTCATTTTCAGATTAAGAAACTGATCAAGAACTAGAAAGGATTATTATAAAATAAATAAACATAAATGAGACATATTTGAATGAAGATATGCTGCCTAAGTATGCACACACACGCATATATATATATATATATATATATATATATATGAGAGAGAGAGAGAGAGAGAGAGAGAGAGAGAGAGAGAGAGAGAGAGAGAGAGAGAGAGAGAGAGAGAGAAGGAGAGCTCTCCAGTCGGGATAATCGTTTCAATTTTACGCTTTCGATTGATTTTTTCTTACGGCTTATCAACCGTTTGCAGATTATTTAAAGCCTACTTATATTTTGGGATTGTAAGAATATTTTTTTGTGAGGAAATATTACATTAAATTTGTTTGAGAATAACAATGATGTTCCCAGATAGATGTTCTTACTATTTAATTCAGAGCTGGTGAAAGAAGCTGGCCTCATACGTATTTGACCGTAAGGGGATGTAACGAATATGACTGGGATTAGAACTCAGTTCTTCGATTGATCATTCCGAACCGTTATCCTTTATACCACTCGCACATCCTAAATTAACACGCATCTGAAAAGTGAGGTAATTTCACACTAATAAATCTTAAGTTTTTCATCCACTTGAAGATGTAAATACAGCTACTAGAATACACTTTCCGAAGATATTTCAGCAGACATCTCTTGCAAATCTCGGCGACTCCCTGTAACAGGTAAACTATTTGCACTATTAATGTACACGGTTCAAAACCGCTCAATCGAGACGATGACTGTGATTGTTTTATAGACGTAAGTAGGGTGGGTTAAGAAGTGTAGATTATAAGGATATGTAAGTGTAACTGTTGACTCTAGACTTTAAGGAGGTTAAGATTTTAGTGGTTGAGAAAGCAACCTCTCGCGAATCTTTCTCATACCATCCGTTCTTGGGAAGAAGATGGCTGAATTGAACGGAATACAATTATGGAATGCGAATTGAATACGAATGAGGATGATTCGACGATTATGTGCGCATCACGGCAGGTCTGAGGAGTAACGGTCTGAACAAAAAAGTAACAGTTTTGAGAAGCTAAAATCACCCGACGTCATCAAAACAGATAATAGTTTACGATTCTATCACTCCAGAAATATGGACCTTTCTGACTGGTTCTGCCTGACTCTTTACAAGAGTCAGTGTAGATCAAACAAGGAGTATTGATCCCCTATCTAAGCTGGAGTTGCTCAATCTTGAGTTTTTCACAGGAAAATGTTCAAAATCTTTTGTGAGGATGAGACCTAGTTTCCCACTCTGCAGCCTCTTTCCCATTGACACAAAATTGCAAGTCTGCTTTTGTTGCATTGCTCTTTCTATTGCAAAATTTCACAAAAGCTCACGGATTCCAAGCTTCGCTGTAAGAATTCCCTTGGACATCTAAGGAGTCGAATTTTCTTCATTTCTTTCGTTTCTCAAATGTGAGAATGATGTACTTAGCATTTTCCTAAGATCTGCCATTTTTTTAGCAGACTCTAGTTGCTTCTCTGAATTCTTTAATTTTTACCTCTTCAAATGAATAGTCAATCGTCAACTTTCATCCTTTCCTCATACTAGTAATTTCTTACTACTTTATCTTTCATTTATACCACAAACCCTATTAAGCATTACCATTTTGTTGCACCAATGACGATTAATCTTTCTGAGAGGTTCTATCTTTAGAAGACTCAGATGCGCCATTAAAAGCTGTCGATTCTATAAAAAATAATAAATAAAAATTAATTTTAATGTCAAAAAATAATTATAATGAAATAATTATAACAATTATAATTGTCAATAATTCACTCATTTTAAACTAATTAGAATCGACCCCGCTTTTCTCCTCTACACACACACACGCACGCACGCACACACAAACACACACGCACGTGACATTCGAGCCATCGCACAAGCAGTTCACACGGAAAGCTTCCCGGCAACCAATGAAAATTTCGGTTCATTTTTCCTTTTTCAGGTCTTAACTGTAAGATTTATCTTTTAGCAGTCAATAAAATTCGAGTTAAGAAAATCCCACACTTCTTTTTCCAACTAAATTATCTGAACACTCAGTAGACACATCATATAAAGAAACATACGAGAAAACTGTATACACTTTGCTTATTCTTTATTTTATCCTTCTGTCGGATTCCGATCCATATTGGATCGAGATTTATCCCCAACCTCATAATTTTACTCGGTATTATTTTTTCTCGTTTCCCCAACACTACATAACCAGATAATGAATAATACTTTCAGTATTTTTGTTTATATATAAATGTTAGGGTTTTATAATTATTAACTCAGAGTCATAACTCGCATACAAGCGATATATGGACTGGAGCTGCTCAATCCTCACTTTCCAATCTTGACAGAGTTCAAAATCTTTTGTGTGGGTGATGACTTGTTTTCCAATCTGCAGACACTTTCCCACGGACCAACATTTCAAGCCTTCAGTTTTCAATATTTACTTTTTCTATAAGTGATGAATAAATATTCTCTTCAGTTTTGCATTTAATTTTATAACTTTTTGAATAATTTCTCATTGAATACGCATCATGAAATTCTCCATTTTTTAGAAATTTTATTTACACACATTCAAATTTAATGTTTCTTACTATGAAGTAATTTTTAATTATATCAAGCAATAATTTCAGCATTCCCGCAATTAACATAATGTGATTTAAATTCTACAAAATATATGTAAACAATACGCTAAATTTTTTACGATTCTAAATTTTAATTCTATCAAATATGCAGTGAAAATTTAATTTTTAAACATTTTCGATGTTAAAGCATATTTATCATATATATACTGTACGATAACTCGGCATTTACAATTCTGGGCTGTCAATTCAGTTTTAATATGCTGAAGGAGGCGATCACCTTCAAATATTCTATTACCCTAATGAATTTCTCAATTCGTTATTGCTAATTGTAATATTAACCTCTTCCTAATATGGAATCATTCGACAGTCATTGACAAAACAGAGAATGCTAGTTTTTATAAAACTTTCTATTGAAACAACTTTTCACGAAAATAGGTTTCTTAAGTCCAGTAGACGTTATCGTTCTTTCTCTTATTAATGAGCGCTTTCTAACTAAACTGTTGCTTAAAGTAGTGCCGAATGTCAACCTCTTGAGCATCTCCTTATTCTTTCTTCGATTTACATGAATTTTCCATTTTAGTTGCAGTAGTTGTTGAAAGCCCTCAAATGATGTTATATTTGTTATTTGTCAATTATTTTATCCGACATAAATTCCCAACAAAAGTACCGTATAATAATTTCAACGATTTGAGGACACGTGGCACAGTGGATAAGGGCGTTGGTTAGATTCTGTGACAGGACACAAAGAATGTGAGTTCAATACCCGGTTAAGGCAGTGGAGAACTTTCAAAGGGAAATTAACAGGAGATAACTGATAACTGACATCCATTAAACATGGCACGTGGAACTAGAACAGTCTACCCCAGTGAGCAAAATAAAGAGTTAAGTTCGACATTCCAACCACCTGAAGAAGGCCAGAGCGTACAACGGCCGAAACGTTGTAATAAGTATGGCAACAAAGATGAGGACAATATTCCGAATAATGTAAATAATGTACATAATTCCTCATCTCAGATATATAGACAGATACTGAATATTTTATGAATTTCATCTGACAACAACACTCAATGTTGGGTCAATGAATGCTGAAAGTTTATTGTATGGAAACGGTTGTTTTTAACATTAACATTCCGATGATCGCTGAAATTATTATACGGTACTTTCGTTGGCGATTCATATCGGATGAAATAATTGACAAACTCAGAATAAAGTCAATAATGGAATATATATGAGTTAATTTTTAAATATAGTTTTTTTTTTCCTTAGATAACATTCTCAATTCAAGGAGAGAATTAAGGCAATAAAATTATTTTGAACGACAAAACATTAGCAGACGAATACTTAAAAAATTAAAAATGAAGCCAATGATGAAGATTATTTTATTTTATCAATAATAAATTCATATGGGAGAAATATTTCTTAGATTCAGTTAATTACACAAGATAAATGACATTTAATTTTATGCACGCCCTAAGCAATTTTATCCCTTTATTAAAAATACACATTTTTCGCCTTTCGATATAGGGCCTGTGCTTGTAAAATCTACAAGGTTATCTTAATATAAATAAAAATCATTGCTTTTAATGTTAGCATAACTGAACACATGTTCTCAAGATATGCATTACTCTTATGTATTATTCATCAGAATTTCGAACTCATATATGAAGGAAAATAACTGGCTAATAGTAGAAGTATCAGTGGGGATTGGCAATCACATTGGTAGCTTGTTTCTGACAAAAGGTATATGATACAGAGAGACATTATTCAATGCATTAACCAGTTTTTCATGAAAAAGAAACTCATAGACAATTTGTTGTTAAATATGTTGTTTTTATACAAGTGTTTTGTTGTAGAAACCATAACTTAGGCACTACATATACTGTACATCATGAATCTGATAAAACATTTAGACTTTCAAACTGCCTCCCACGGTTCTGATTATTATGTAGACGACATTTAATCAGAAACATTGGTCTGACTTACCAAACTAGTTTGTCAAAAATGAATGCATAAGCTTAATTTTATTATCTGAACTAATTTTCGCTTTTCGTCTTTTAAATCGAAGTAATAAAATAAAGATTATTCATGACAATATTTTATCTATTGTTCCCGTCTGTGGGAATCTACGCACGTGTGCGCCGGTAATATTTAAATAAAACTGCAACTCACCCTATTTTTCTACTACTTACTACTACTACTACTACTACTAATACTTCAACAACTACTCCTACTACTAAAGCAACAACATTATACTATTATACTACTAATAATGAAATAAATAAATAAATAAATTTGAGAAATATCAGGACATTCAAGATAGATGAGAGTGAAATGTGATATGTATTTTGGAATCGTATCCATAACAGAAAGTGCACTAGGGAAAAATGTTGGATGAGTTAGAAATGTGAAGAAGATTTCAGACCGTGCAAACCACAGAGATACTGGGATCTTTGAGCATAGCAAGGAAAGTGCTGCAGAGTTGAGGCGACTTGTTGACGCTCATTCCTCGACGATGACCATCAGATATCTAATGTTAACATGTTAAGTAAATAAATAGATGATACAACTGATATTTGAGAAAACAATACTATATGAACAATAATAATCTTTTTTGAAAAAAAAAATATTGGTTTCTAAAATGCGAAAGGATTACTCAGTTCAGACCAGAAGATTAGATTTAGTCATAACTAAGTACCTCCACGAAATCGCTAAAAAAAGAGCATAGCTTGATGAAAAAGACGCCAACCTTGCCGAAAACTAAATTTTATTGTCTAAATGCTTATGTTATTATTAAAAGGAAAGACCAAAGTTTTTTTAATTATTTTAAAAATTTTCCTTCTTTTTTAGAACATTCTAAATTTTGATTAAAAAACCTTTTTCTATTTGTATCAGCGGAACTAGTAAATAACATAGACAATTTTTAGCACGTTTTTTTGGTATGACACACATTAATTTGAAAAATCGTGCAAAAATAGAAATAATTATCGGATGTTAATGAAACTTTAAGAAACTATTCACAGATGATCGAAATTATTATAAATATGTTTTTTTATGAAAGTCATGGTAGAAATATTTTTTTTAAATATTTATTCCCCCTCCTAACTAATTTTATGAAAACGCTAGAAATTCGATCGCATCGGTTTTAGTGATTACAATAATTAAAAGCACAGGGCTTTGAGGAATGCAAATCATGTTTTTTTTTGTTTTTAATTGGATACGCAGTACCTGAAAATCAGCTCTGAATTGTAACATACAAAACTCAATAAAACAAAGATATTATTTAATTTCAAATGCTTTTATTTGCTTTTAGTTGTTTTTATGAATATGGACAATATTTTCTGAAAGCAAAAAAAATTTTTCGATGAAAAATGAATTTTAATACAATTATTTGTTATTTCATTAATTATAATAGATTTTACATTTAAGTTGTTAAAATATTATAAAATTAGTTAAAAAGCCACATCGGCTTTCATAAGTGTCCTCATGAGATAGATCTTTTTTTAGCGCGTTGTAAATTGTATCATTTTGACTAATCAGAAGATCCCCAGTAATTAAGAAATGTAATTTTGTGCTTATAATCGAGCTGTAATTATAAAATACGGAAGACCAACCAGAATATAATTAAGTTGCGTTATTTGAGTTAAGCAATGTTTTCCGCTGTTAAGGCCTTTACTTTTGGGAAACACGTGTGGAGAAGTTCATTTGATTTTTCAATTTCAACTGAGAAGGGTACCTACAAGTATCAGTATCATCTTATGAAATTTATATGATCTTATTTTTATATTAATCTCTGTTACGACATTTTTCCATATATTCAAGTATTAGGAGATTTACTTGATTTCAAACAACTGTCTGAAAGCTTAGTAAGACATCTATATTTAATGTTCACGTTGACTTTTTAATGAAATTTTCTAATTTATTATTAACTTTTTAGCAAGGTAGTTTCTTGAATGACAGGTCGATATTCTTAGCTTTTTTCAGAGGCTTAATATTTTAATAACCATTAATGTAATTTACACCACGTAAGTAATATCTGAATTGATAGCAATATAATATCACAAATTCATGTTTATTCATTATCAGTAACTTCCTTGTCTCGATAAGCAAGAATACTAATATCGAAGGCCTTTGCTTGGAGGAAAAAAATTTAGATAGGTGTTTTTACGTTTCGTTACTTTTTAAGTACTAGTTCATAAGCATAATTGTGTAAATACAAAAATACGTAATAATCGGTTGGAGAAAGACCTGCAGAATAAAGACGTAGGGAATTTTTTCTAACCCTTTTTCAAATTAGTTCCTTGCATTATAGAAGCTTATGATAGGACACCATAGCCTTGAAGCTGAAAGAATTGAACTTTTATTCCTTCAAAAGTGTTTCAACGCATGAAATACCGACATGTCGAAACAACGAATCCTACCCCTAAAAGAAAACTTTCTTTAAATGCCGCCGTTAAGCCAGTAGCATCACTTTATTTTAATTAATTATCCAGTTTTAATATCTTAAGCTATGATACTTAATAAATTCCACTAAATCCCGACGATATCACAATACGCGCTGTTTCAGTTTATTGCTTGTTCTTAGTAAATTATTACTGAAACAATGTGGGACACAAAAGCCTTGAAGAAATGAATATCTGGATAAATAAATAAGACGATTTAGTCAAAGTGAAAATCATTGTCCAGATGCTTATCGTGAATCACGTTTTTGTCTCGTTAATGCTGATTTAAAAAATCAAATGTCTGTTGAAGAATCTCAAAGTCATGCATTCCTAGACCGCACTCAGACGGGTGGAAGCAACAGACCTCGAAACGCACCTTACGAGACATACCCCACAAGAGATGAAACAAGTCTAGAACCAATAAAATTCGCTCGTTACATAGGAGCGGAAGTATCGAGAACCGGTAAAGAAAAATGTGTCAGATGTGCGAGACACAAACATTCGCCCTCCCCTTTAAGGAAATCCTCCTCCGAGACGAAAGACGAACTGCCTTTTCTCGGACCTCCAACCAATTCTTCTCCAACACAAATTCTTGAGAGGCTCGTCTGTCCAAGTGAAGGGTCTGGGAAGAAAGACTCCCTTCCACGCACCCAACCGCAAGCCACGGACTAGTCGCCGTTGATTTTGGCTCTCGTTACCTCTTCATACCTGCTGATTTCCTTGCTGACTTCGTCAATCTCGGTCTTGCTTTTCACGAAAGCGCTAACGTCGTCGGCATAGGCACTTTATCTGGTCTGGGTTGTCGTACCAGAGAGAGTAATTCTATGTAGCGTCTTCGTCTTTTACTTGCGAAGGAAGGGCCACAACATAAAAATGTACAGCATCGGCAAAAGCGGGCGACAATAAACGGTTGCGAAATTACGCCAGTCACTTCCACCATCGCAGCGGGAACTGATACAAGAGATGGATTCAGATATGAAAGTATGACCCGAAGCAGGCCGACTCGATGACAGCCTCGAAAAAAGGAGAGTCAACTCTATCAAATGCCTTGAGTGATCTAAATTGATCAGCGCAGCTTCACTTTCGAATTGTTCTACGATCAAGTGTACCAGATGAAGGTTGTCCTGAATAGTCTGCTCGGGGCCAATCAGACTAGGCAGGACAGCCTGCAAACGGTTGGCTAAGACCTTAGTCAAAATCTTTAACTCTGTATACAACATAGGTAAGGGCGGGAAATTATTAATCCCATCCTCTCCGTGTTTATTCTTGATCACACCTTCAAACATGATCACACCTCTGGTAAAGCTTTCGGGAATACTTCCGTTCTTCATTCATTGGTTAAAGTCTAGTGCCAGGAAAGAGACAAACACGTCCCACTGCCTCAAGTACACCTCACAGGAGAGTCTATCGATAACGGAGTCTTGTCTCTACCGACATGCTTCAACGCATCCCAGATTTCCTCCTCTGTGATTGGACACTCGCACCCAGCCGCTCCAGTTGCCTCGAGGTGAGGAAAGTCAACTAAATAGGTGTCAAACTGAGTCGGGTTCAGACTGGAAGACTGAAGACTTGGACAACCTGCTTTTGGACGGAGCTTGCGTGCTAAAGAAAACTTTCTGGGTGTTTATTACGAACCGAAATATTACAGTGGCCCGAGAGAGGAGTATTGCTCTTTCATCTCGGGCAAGGAGTCTTGCAGATTTAGCGGACAGGCTTTGCGTGCTCGATGTTACCATAATGTGCCCAATGTCTATTCTAGACGACCTAATTTTGACGACATCTCGTCGGTTAGTTTCAGCAGAGGATTGGAATGACGTTTTACCCCGACACGGATCGTATAGGGTCAAATTCGGGTACTAATAACCGGTACATGAAACTATTTCGGGATTTTATCTACAAGTTTCATTTTGTGAATAAGTATCATAATGTGTACCATCGAGAGGTAGTGCGTGGTATTGGCTATAGACGTGAGTTCTAACTACCTCGACCAAATCATAGGTAAGAGTCGATGTAGTGCTCTTAGGGTGTTCAAGATTTCATTATATAGTTTACTCGGATGATAGACTCGTCCAGATTCGTGAAACTTAGATAAACCTAAGGTTAAGATGGATAGTTACTGGAAATTATACTCATCATTTTTTAGTGAGCAAGATTTCTGAGACCAACTGCTACTAATGCAACAGCGGGAATTCACGGAAGATGCGGTTGGTAATATGTGGCGGGTCGAGTTAAAATAAAAAAAAAATGGGTCGTTTTTGGCTGAGTATAGTCGGCGACTCAATCTAGAGAGATTAGCAGCGCAAACGGCATATGAGGAAAAGTTATTATTAAGTCCAGTGACAGTGAGGACGTAGCGTTAGCCAGGGCAAAATTGGCCTCCTTGCTTATCAAGAAGGATCAAGCACTGGTATTCAGGGCTAGGTTAAAATGTATATTTTGCGTGGTAACGAATATGACCGCTGAATTGCGTGTAGAGTAAGTTAGGAATGCATCTTATTGACATGTCGCGTGCGTCACATTGCCGGTTAATCGGACTGTGGCTACAAATGCGGGCATATGTGATGCTTTTCGGGTCTACTTTCAGATCTATTCACCAGGGAGGCAGGTCGTATCATTGATCAATTTGACACCTTTTCGGTCGACTTTCCCGCTTCGAGATGGACAGGACTATTCAGGACAACCTCCATTTGGTAGGCTTGATCATCGAGTAAGTCCACAGTGAAGCCGCGCTGACCAATTTAAATTAAATTTAAACGCTTTCGATGAGGTGGAGCATCTATTTCTGGAAGTTGTCCATTTTACTTCGAGGAGAGTGCTCCTTCTATCATAAATGTCGGATTGTTCTGAAACACCTCTTACAGGCGACGGCCAGGCATTGTCGCGAAGGCCATTATATTACGTGTTAGTTAAGGGGTTGGCTCGAGATAGACAAGCTTGGTCTTACGAAGCAGGAGACTCGCTCAACATGACTTTGTGCGCCTGGGTTGAAATGCCTCAATAATGATGAGCCATCACTCTCTTAACTGGTGATTCGTAGGAACCTCTTGGTCGGGAAGTGGTATTGCGTTCACTGTGATGGGTATTTGGAGGCCCTGGATCACACCTTCTTTCATTGCAGAGTTATAGTCCCGTTGGGCAATTTATTGAACGTATTTCAGTTCGCATGCTTCGCGGAGAGTTTTTCGTCTTCGATTCCAGTTCTATATGTAGAAATGTGGTGCCGCCGTTGACGAAGACTGAACACTATGTGTTCTTTCGTTTGTTAGGAGTTATAAGTGTCGTGATTTGGGCGACACGTCAGAAGGAATTCTATGTGGGCGTGAACTTCATCTCTTCCTATCTGATCTTGTTCTTTAAGCATCAGCTTAAATTAAAGGTGAAAATAAAAAGGGGGCGATTCCCTACATCAGAATTTGGCAAAAGGTGGGTAAGTCTTGCGTGTTTGTGTCGAGTAAGAAAGGCTGATTTAGAGCGGCACTTTGATGCTGGTTAGGCATAAGAATATTGTTCGAACTGTATTGAGCATCGGTAACCCCGCCCGAAATTCGTTTAGTTTAGGGATGTTTTTGTTTTTAGTTCCTTCCTTCAAAGTTAACATAGCTATAGGATGTATGCTTATAAGCCCCTTTTATTTTTGTCCCAACTTTCTTTAATACCCTCCCCCGTTAGTTAACCAAGGATGTCAGTTTATCTGGTGGATGTGGGACGACTTTCGTATTTTGGGTTTTGTTTTTTAAATGCAATGTCAATCGTTATCTAATGTCATCCTGATTGTTCTTTCTCTGTAATCTCGCTCCCTAGCACTGTTCCTGTTCCTAAATCTTCATCACCCAGTAATCTATTTCGCCTTAGTGACTTTCCGCGCAGCCTTACTTGGGGTGAATTCAATTAAAAAAACAAGCCAAAACATCATCGCTAAAAATAGAGCTTGGCATATTGAGTGATTAATAACAAACTCTAGAAGGATCATCGCTTAATGTTCGAAGTTAAATTCAATAATAATAATGAGTGAAAAGCGTTTGGAGGACAATCGCTCTGATATCGCTCTTGTGCACAAGCAGAACTATGACTAGATCTTGATAGACGTTGTGTTACTTGGGATAATTAATATACTTGAGGATGATATGATTGTGTTAAAGTGGATTGCTCAGACCCTTAGAAAAAAGGACAAGACAAAATATCGTTAGACATAGGCAGCAAAACGGGAACATTCTACCCCGTTGCTTAAAGAAGGTTTGGTGTGAAATTCCATGATGGTTACCGAATGGACATTCACCTGAAGAAGGCCAGAGCCTGCAATGTCTGAAACTTACTAATGAGAGGAGGGCATTAGTCTGTCTGCATATAATATAAATAATTAGGTAAAAAATCTATTTTAATAACTTTCAAATAAAACTTAACATTATATCTCAATTGAAAGATTTGGTAAATGATTGTATCAAAAGACAAATCAAGAAGTAGGAATAATAAAAAAATTAATAATAATAATGGGCAAGAGTTACAGCAATTATAGAATATGTGAAATTGATCAACAGAACCATTGCGGTGCTGAGATCGCTCCTTACAAATTTAAAGGATCAGTTAGATATCCAGAAAAGTGCAGTCACTTCAAAGCATAAAGTTTCAGAAATTGTTGGGAATATTGATGAGATTACTGGTAATTCAATAAGATTAATGGCCGTCACTTCAATCTTAATAATAACCACCAACTATGTCGGTAGATTATATCACGAGTATTACTTATACAACAACTACTACTACTTATAATAATTAATGTGGTAAGATGTATCGTTAAACCAGACTGATATATATTGGGCAGTTTTATTGCTTAATTACTCGAAAGATGACAAAATGATCTAAAACTCATAGTAAATCATGGGAAAAAGACCTGAAGATGAAACAAAAATAATCGTATGCAAACTATTCTCGCATCTATCATCTATACAGTCAACCTGATTTCAACAAAATAACCACTCGAACCCGTAATACAACTTGACGTCTTCGTTAAATATTCTGCACAATATACATTCGTTAAATTACTTTAGAGAAACAGATTTTTATTGTCGAATCAGGTGACGAGAAAAAATCATTTACTCAACTGATATGCACTAAACTTTATTTCAGGCGATTAAAATTAGAAAATTAAATTTTAAGTACAAGGTGACATTCTAGCTATTTATTTGAGAAGACAAATGGAATAAAGGCATTTTGTTGTAAGAACCAAAATTAAAACAATGAAATCATGGAAGTGTATGAAAAAGAAATCAGATACATATTAATTATCGAAAATAAAACAAACGTCTTCAAGCAACTGATTCTTAAGTATAACAGAATTTCAACCTAGTCCTGAGAAGTAGGCATCATAAAATCTATTGCTTGTTGTCAAAATTAAATAGATAATCGTACCTTGTGTAATAACAGATGAAGAAAAGTGTGACTCAGAAATCCCAAGGCACAAAGTAATAGTAAAACATTCCTTACAGATAATAAATACTACATTTAGTGAGAGAAAAATGTCCTTAAAACAAATGGAAGGGTACTGAACGGATATGTGACATTTTTGAAAATCATTTCGCTCCACACAATGCAATAAAGCTCCTAAGATGCAAGGGGTTACTGAATGTGAGGATGTATGGAAAAAAACATTATTAAGGAGAAAGAACAATAAAAAAATAGGAATAAGATAACTGCATTTAAATTATTGAAAAACAAAGTTGATCGGAAGGCAACGAGTCGAAAGAGAGTCCTACTAGCGAAAAGTGCGAGAGAAGAAATTGTTAGCATATGACTTAATATTACATCCAGCCATTTCAACTGTAAAATGATGAGACCTTCCTGCTAATTTAGTACTGCGCTTAAATTCAGAAAGTCTAGGAACTAAAGTTGAAAGTTCATTTGCAATATTCTGTATGGCAGTGAATGCTGGACTACATGCTCACTGAAAAAGAAAAGACGTACAGCGATAAAGATATAGCACTTCTAACGAATTATATGAATAACATGGAGAGGACATCTAAGCGTCGAGGAAGTTTCAGAGAAAATATGAACTACAGCAATATTGATATTTACAATCAGAAAGAAACAGCAGAAATGCTGGAGCACACAATGAAGAAAGATGTACTAGAGAATTTAGCAACTACGTGATCTAGTGAAGGCAAGATTAGCAGGGGAGACATATTTAACGAGCTTGAGTGAATTGATGTCACAGTATGGTGGTAAACAGTAAAAGAATTACTCGAAACAACAAATTACAGAAAGTTGTGGATGAAAGAAGAATATTTGATTAACTGTTGACCGCTAAACATATTAAAACGGAAGTAGATTAGATTGAAGAATACATATTCAGTCTATAAAATAAGTGTTTTTTCAACATTGGGCTAAAGATGTACTGATTTATTGTTGTACATGTAGAGGTATTTGTGAAAGTATTCTGGCACTTTTCCTCTGTTTTTACCCAATACAAAAATATTATACATACTTTGCTATTGTTCTCATTTTGCTTTGATTCTATTTTGGATTTTCAATGTGGAAATTATTTTATTCACATCCTGTATATATGTGGAGGCACGCTGGAGTAATGGATAGCGGTCCGGATTGAGGAATCGAAGTTCGAATTCTTAGTCAAGATTATTGCATTCATTTACGTGCAAATATTCTAGCAAAAATTATGTATCCATCTCTTCTCAACCTACCCCAGCTGTGAGTAAATAGTAGGACCCACCTGTAGCTTATACTACAACTATGCCGAACAGCTTAGTTACAGTTTCTGGGAAAGAAGCGTGTTATCTAGCGTGAACAACAACGTGAACAAAAGCAGAACGCTCAAACCCTTGTGTTAGCACAGCTACCGAAGGTCCACAAGGATGCTGTCTAGTCAATTTCGCTCACAAGGGTTGTCAACATATGCTATGGTTTTCAGGCACTATCCAAAGATGCCACACGCTGGGATTGCCTCCTCCATACCGATAGGGATCTTTCTAATAAATCGACCATTTTGAGATTCGAACCAAGGTCAAAAAGTGAACGTTGTAACCACTTGGCCTCGTCAGAAAATGTTTTTAAATTAAAAGAATTTTCGGGGAGATAATTATGATTTTAATGGTAAAAGTCGTACTAATTTATCCATAGCTAGGCGAGAAAATGTGGATTCATATCTTTCCTAAGGTTGTTTTCTTGTAAGCCCAACAGGAATTCGAATCGGGTCTCAGATTAACAATGTCAAGTCATACTAAAGAGAATGTGCCCTAGACAGAGATCGAACCTGCCTTCTCATTTTAATATAGAAAATAACCTTCAAATAAAGCATCCCTTCTGATTTTATCCGTTGGGAATTTCCGAAGACTATATCTACTAACTTTATTTTTCTAATTGAAACGTAAATAAAGACGTTTTCTTATTATTTCGTATGTTATATTTAATGAGCCCATATATATATTGGTCTGAAGACTGCACTGAAAAAATTCAAACCAATTTCATCTACTCAAATACGAGTAGATGAAATTGGTTTGAATTTTTTCAGTGCAGTCTTCAGACCAATATATATATATATATATATATATATATACAAATATATATATATATATATATATAGAGAGAGAGAGAGATGGGAATACGATGGTCAGTTTTATGCTTGAGCAAAATCTTCAGGCCGTCATGAAACAGAATGACAGTATACAATTTTGATTCCTATTTTTGTACCATCTCTATAAATGCTTTCTCTCCAATAATGAGTTCTCTTTCGTTAGAAGTATAATTCATTTTAAACTTTCCCACAATGTCTCTCTCTCTCTCTCTCTTTCCCTATATATATATATATATATATATATATATATATATATATATATATATATATCCTACATACAGGGGTGGTGTTAATAAAACAGTGTTCGATGTAATACAACAGTGCTATTAAGTATATATTGATAAATATACATATTACCCCTCACTGATAGCACGACCAAGATTCGGTAATAGACAAAATTAAATTCGATAAAACTAACAATGTTCTACACTAAAAATTTCTAAAAGACATTTTTATGATCAAATAATCAGATAAAGTAATTATCAAAACAGATAAGACGGTTAACTCTTAAAAATCAATGTGGATGTGTATCCTAAAGCTATTAACAAAGAAGTTAACAAGTTTTATAAAAAGGCAACGGGGAAATTAAAATTAATAGTGAAGCCAAGAAAAAAGACAATGAATTAAAAATTGATGATATGATTTACAAATTCCACAAGCACAAGCATTCATCTAAGTTAAAAAAAAAACACGAAGTAAATTTCCTAATCAAGCCTCAATGACGATTACTCAACCTAACTAAAATAATATTGGTAAAATCAGCAAAAACATCATTGAAAGATCGTGCAAATACACGAAAGTTGCTGTAGGTATTAACTAGGGGCATAAAACTGCAGAAGCTGTTTTACTAATATCAAAAGGAAGAAAGAATGTACGTTGATACAATTCGATATTTGTGACCTTCACTGTTCATCACCGAGAATCTACTAATTTCTGCCATTAATTTAGCAAAAGATAATTGTCCTATTTGTGGTCGCAAATCAAAATCATGAAGCTGGAACAAAAACCTATATTATTCAATAATAGCTATATGTGGACCAAAAGAAGTAATCCAGGATTTAATATTGCTATGGGAATATATGATTCAGGCATGTGAATTAGTTGGAATCTTGTTATTTTCGACATTAAGGACACCGGATTTTATAGAGATAACTGTGTAATTCTCCTCCGTAAAGCAAGTTCACAAAATATAGAACGATTGAGAAAGGAACTGATAAAATTTTTTAAAGATCTCTAGCTAAATATTACCCCTACCACCAATGCTAAAGTGATCAACTTTCTCGAAATGACTTTGGACTTAAATAATGTTTATTACAAACCATATACCTAAGATATATATATACAACCATAGTAAAGAATCAAACCAACATAATAAAACTCTAGATAATTTACCTAAATCAGTTGAAGTTAGATTACCTACCAACTCTAGGAATAAGGAAGTATTTAATAATAAAAAATTGAATATATAAAAGCTTTAGAACTAAGCAACAAGAAAATAAATCTAGAGTATTTAGAAAAAAAATCAAAGGTAAAAATAAACAGAAATATCGTCGGCGTAACATTATATGGTTTAATCCAACTTTTAATCGTAATGTCCAAACGAATATCATAAGATATCATCTATCACGAATTCATAAGAACTTTATACATTCGCCAACAATAAAAAAAAAGACTTTTAAAAAAATAATGTAAATATCAGTTATAGCGGCAATAATAACATCGATAAATCTATATTCCGATATAATATTATATTAAATATATTTCCAACAGATACAAAGTTAATTTAAAAAAAATAAATGCCACAACTGAAAAATTTGATCTGCCCCTTAAACAGTCAATGTATACCTTACAATATTGCATACCGAGCTAGCATACATTCCGGTTATTTTAGTTCCACTGAAAATACTTGGAAATTTCCTTTCTGTCATCATCAAATGACTTTAGGCAATATATATTTTCTAAGCAATTCGCCCTAAGCAAAGCGGAAGTACCACTACTAAGCAAGATGCTACAGTGAGTGTAAGTGAGGTAAAAGACTGGGTATCGGGGATCAAGGAAAGATGTCAATTGACATTACATTTAAATTTTTGAAGATTATAGTTATCAGGGAAGCAAGTAAGAGGAAGGGAGTTCCACTGTCGGGAAGTGCGAGAGACGAAGCTGTTGGAGTAAAATAGGCAGCTAGATTTAACTGTTTCGACAGACCAGCCTAGTAGCACGTTTAAATTCATGCAGTCGAAGCATCATTGAAAATAGCTCGTCAGGGCAGATGTCATGAAAATATTTATAGAAAAGATAGAGGAAAGCCACATTATGTCGGTGAGAAAATGACTAAAGTCGAGACACCAAGTCAGGAACGATTACTTTGCATATCCGTCTTTGGTTTCTGTCGAGAAACGCGAGATAAACAGCTGGGGAACCTGACCATATATGGCAGCAGTATTCCATGCATAGACGAATATTAGATTTGTAGACGAGAAGGATAGATTCAGACGAGAAAAAACATTCTAGCGCGACACAGAGAACCAGATTTCCTTGCGGTAGATTAAGCTATTGATTTAATATATATGTTCCACCTGAGGTCAGTGGAGAACATGAGACCAAGCAGGCGCAGTGAGAAGCTATCGTGGAGTTGAACATCAACGATGCTGATAGGAGGCAGAGAAGACTCTCTGTGTTGAGTAAATGACAGCAGTTTCGTTTTGGATGCATTAAAATGCACAAGCGATTTCCTGTCTAAGTCAACCAAAGATTGGAGGTGGTTTTCGAGCATAATGGCCAGGATAACGGATAACTTAGTCAAAATGCTGAATTTACAATTGAGACAGGAGTAAATAAAACAAATAACAATTTTATATATATATATATATATATATATATAGGTGATGAAAAGTTTGGTAATCCGTATAGATAATCGCAAGAGAGCTCAATGTCAAACCAGAGCAACTATTAATTTAATTTAATAAGAAAGAAGAAAACCTTAAGGGTCAATTGATTATATTTTATTTACCCAGGTAGGTGTTGTTTTCCTGGTTCATCAGATCACATTTCCAATGGTAAAAAAATAATTTTAAATTTATGTATTATTTTTATGTACTTTTGAGGGGTAGTTTTAAGTTGATGTAAAGTGATATTCAGTATATGTACATATCTAAAAAAGAAATATATATATATATATATATATATATATATCTGTCTTTTGCCAAAAATAGAATGTCTGAGAAATCGAAGCTGTGTCCTCCATGGTATCGTGATTTGGATAGACGTGCTATAATATTGAGCTACACAGGAAGAGTCTCTTTATAATGAGTATATATATATATATATATATATATATATATATATATATGTGTGTGTGTGTGTATAAAACGTGTATATATATATATATATATATATATATATATATATATATATATATATATATATATATATAGAACAAATCGGTACCCAAAGAAAAATGAGGAATAAAAAAAAAGAAAGAACCAAGAACATTAAACTAAGGCGAAAACAATCGTCCAAAAGTTAGCAAAATAATCTTGCAAGACATATGTGAATCATTGAGAACATTTTTAAACATTAACCAATGGCGCTCCACTTGCATTAAATGGTTTAAAAGTTATGATAAAAATAACAAATGTTCTTTTATAAAATACGATATACGAAAATTCTATCCCTCTATTACTGAAAAAACCGTCAATGAAGCCTTAAAGTTAACTAAAGAATATATATCGATTTCTAGTGATAAAATTATTCTTATTAAAACATATTGCCGTAAGTCGCTGTTATTCCACAATGACGTGTTTTAGAGAAAAGAACAACTTTGACAACCCTTTGGGGGCATATGACGGTGCAGATATGTGACTTAGTTGGATGCCTCCTACTTAATCGTTTAAACAAGTATAACCATGGTATGTACACAGACGATGAGTTAATCATAGTAGACAAAAGTAATCCTAGAAAATGTGACGTAATTCGTAAGAAACTACACTTGTTTAAAAAATTGGGATTCAACCTTGACATAAAAATAAACTTAAAAGTTACCCACTTCTTAGACTTTACGCTAGACCTACGTGATAGTACAGTTTCACCATATAGAAAAAATAATCAGCATCCACAATATATCGATGTGGATTCCAACTACCCTACACATATTTTGAAATAAATACCTAAATGTATTAATCACAGATTGTCCCCTAACTCATCTAATAATAATATTTTTAATAAAAATAAACTAATTTATGAACAAGCTTTAAAAAGTAGTGGACATTGTAGTAAATTAGAATATATCGATACGAATAATTTCCCTAAAACGCAAAGTGAACATAAAAACAGAACTAGAAAAATATGGTTTAACACCTCATATAAGTTAGCGGTGAAAACCAATATAGGTAAGATATTTTTTAAACTACTTAAAAAGAACTTCGCACAAACATATATTGCATAAAATTTTCAACAAAAACTACGTCAAACTGAGCTATAGCTGTATGCCTAATATGACAAATTTAATTAATAAATAGAATAGGAGAAAATTACCGATCTCGCTAAGTGTAAAAGTGGAAATAAGGAAGCCTGCTCTCCCCAGGGCAAATGCCAACAAGAGTGCGTGGTTTATCAAGTAAAAATATATAGTGATAAACCCAACAATATCGATAAAACCCCTAAAGTTTACATAGGATCCACCCAGAATAACTTCAAAAACGATATTATAACCACCAACAGTAGTTTCAATAGCGAAGCCTACAAACACAGTACTACCCTGTCCACTTATGTATGGTGCCGACATCACCCGGACGATCCGTTTAGGTGAAACCTAGGGAGGTTTCCTTGGCTCCTTAGGATTATCTTAGGTTTTGTTCGACTTCGTGTATTGAGCACTTTGCGTAGTTGATCTTTTACTCGTTTTGGAGTTTTTTTGTTGGACTTTTTTCCTTTGGGTACTGATTTGTTCTACTACAAGTCAAATTATTCAAGATTTTTCCAAGCGAGTACCACCATTTATAATATATATATATTGTTGTTTTTATGTAGGATAAATCCGGTCGATTCAAGTTAATTTAATTGAATGGATCTTAGTCTAAATAAAATAAAAGTCGCTGTTACTAAGCATTTTTTTTTTGGTCGAAGACTTATAATTATTGAAGACAATTATAGAAGGGTAGAAGCGTTGGAGAAGAGGAAAGTGGGAAGTGAGAGACGGGGTAAGTTAGCTTTAGCAGCCTACCCTGCTTAGATACTTCTTAATTTTTGGAAATATGTAAATGGGTTTCTAACGTGGGTTGATTGTTATGAGGTGGTCACTAGTAATTAGAAATCACAATAATATTGTCAGATGCAATAGGTGGATGAGTTTGGAGAATTGATAGACATTCAAAAAAATATACCAAACTTAGGGAGAGGGCTATGGATTATGAAATGTCTGATGGTTAGTGGAGATATTGAGATATAACATAACAGGGAGATTTAGAGGGAGTGAGAGGCTTGGTGAAGAAGACGGTGAGAAGGAAAATGTGGGGTAATGTTAGCTTCGCAGCCTAAACTGCCTAGATATTTCTTAACTTTTGAAACTATGTAAATGGGTTTATACAGTGGTTTGATTGTTAGTAGTAGTCACTGGTACAGTTAATATGATATTGTCAGATACAATAGGTGGATATAACAAATAACTTTAGAGAATAAAGATGCGGATAGATATTCAAAAACAAATACCAAAGGAAGAAGCTATGGATTATGGAAATATTATAAAATGTGTTAGTTTGGAAACATGGGTAAGGTGTACCTCGGCAAGATAGTCTTAAATCCCACCATGTATGTGGAAGTTCACAACATAATTACTATCGCGTACGCACTTACAACTACGTACCCAAATCTACATATCGACACATGGGTGTGCACCCATTTGTGCTGCTATCATTATCAACGAACCACCACTTTCTGTATCATTCTTCCAAAATTCATGTGGTAAGCGTTTTTAGTGGATTTTAAGTTTGTCTTTATACCTACAGTTAAAGATAAGCTCGCTACGTTGGTTTAATAGGTACCTCTGGTTTTTTTGCGGGAAAACAGATAGCGTAATGAAAAAGGCCACAAACTTAACGAAAATACAGTTTTATCGTCAAAATGTATATGTTATTATTAAGATGAAAGACCAAAGTATTTTTTAATTATTTTTTGAAGTTTTTTAATCCTTTCTAACACGCTCGAAATTTTGGTTAAATTTTTCTTTTGTTTACGTCATCGCGGTGACATGAAAATTTTTGCGATTTTTTCCGTTGAAAACACATTGATTTGGAAATTCTTGTAAAAATCAAGTAATTGTCCAATTTTAATAAAATTTTCAGAATTTATTCACAAATAAATGAAATTATTTTTGAAATGTTTTTTTTTGAAAATTATGGTGAAAAATATTTTTTTAAAAAAATATGTTAACCACCCCCACTTACTTAATTTCAGGAAATTTCGCACAAAACTTTTAATTTCCTGAAATTTTTTTATTAAAAGTAGAGTCTCTGGAGATTTTAAATCACCTACTTTTTTTTCAAATTTGAGCTAACTGAAAATCTGCTCTGAATAGAAAAATAATGAATCCAATAAAACTATGACATTACTTAATTAGAAAAGCTTTTTATTGCTTTTGCAAACAAATAATATTAAGGACATTATTGTCTGAAGAAATAAAAATATTTCTGATGAATAATGAAGTTTTACAATAATTTAAAAAAAAAATTTATTCATAATAATGTATAATAGTTTAAAATCGTGTAAAATTCTGTATTGGGCTATTTCCTGGATGTGATATAGTAATTAAGCGGAAACAAAATTTACAAATCCAAAATTGAAAAGATTAATCAACTTAGTTGCGCTATTCTATTTTTAAAATAATTTAATTTGTATTTTTTTTACTTAATGCGTTCATTATTTTCATGTACGGTAGACTGAAATTGCCATTATTATGATCTAAAAGTCTTTTCCCTTTATTATGTCGATTCAGTTACATTTCAACAGGTTTTCAAATTTTCTGTCCAGCTTTAAAAGTTTAAAGCTTAAACTAAGTTTTACTTTTTTCAATGACTATTTCGCTAAATATTTTTATTTTATGTATTTACATTAGTGTGGAACATACTTCAATTAAGTAATCATAGTATTTCATTTGTTATTAAATTATAAAATTAATTGAAGAAAATTTTATAGTATTTAATTTTTTTTTATTTTTGCATCTTCGAAAGGTAAATAAAACTCAATAAAATATTAAATAATTGCGGAAAATATGTTCATTTGTAAACATTACTAGGTAGTTAAAAACCAAAAATAGGCGTTCACTTAGAATTTTGACGTCTATCAGCAGTCCATCAAACGTTGGATGAGATGAACAGGACCAAACGTTAATAATTGGTTGTATATTATTTTTTTATGTTATAAGTAAGTAATATTTATTTCAAACCAGATTAATTTAACTTTAAATTTTCTAATTTTACTAAAATAACGTGTCAGAAACATATATTTATTTTTTGAATTAATTTTAAAACAGATAAACTTGTTTTGTTTACAAACTTCTTAAAATTAAGAAAATGGCCGCTTTTAAAAAAATTTTAAGAAATCAAAATTAAAGTTGACATTCTAATTTATATAATTTTCATCTGAAATACTCCAGAATATTTTACTTAATGGAAATAATAAATTTAATTATTAAACTTTCAATTAAAGCTAAAATGAAATATTCAAGAAAGATTTTTCATTTTTAAAATTTAATTTTAAACCTTAGGTATCGAACATTTATGCCAAAAAAGTGGAGGTCCCTAGTTTAATAATTGGTTAGGATTTGTGTACTTGATTATTGCGATTTTCCTGTATACACAGATCGCATCTGTCTGATTATTAGGGTGAGGTTATTATCATTAATTTTCCAATAATGTTTTGATAGAGCGGTTTGGTTTATCAGGTTAGTATTTGAGAAGAAATGTCGGTAGGTGTGTAGCCTTTGTTTCCAATTTTCGGCGGATATTCTTATGTATGGCTTTGTGTCCTTTGTGTTCTCTCTCAGGAAAATGGTAGCCTGGTATACCACATTTTCCGAATTACAGGTGCCTCCGACTGGGGAAAAGTTTCGGTTCTACAGTTACAAGATGGTTTTAAAATGGTGCACCGGGTCTCTTATTCGGCACTTCAAAAAGTGTGGTTTGTTCTGGACAAAGCCTTCATCATTATCGTCAAATCATATGTGCTTGTGTCTGGCTGTCGGTTTCTCGGAACTGAGCTGCTTGAACCTCATACGTCGAATACGAATACGACGAGAGAGTCCAATATATATATATATATATATATATATATATATATATATAATGGACTTTCCCGTTGGTTTCGACCAATGAGGATCTGACAACTTATGTATTTTATTTAGTTATGAATTTTTTGCGTTAATCTTAAGTGACACTTAGGACCCGCAAGTGATTTGCAAAGGAGGCCACATATGGAGCAAGGGTGAGTATTGTGGAATGAGGTCACTGTTAGATTGGCTGACCTTTTAGACATTGCTCTCGCTTCTTGAAGACGATTCAGACTAGCGGATTGAAAAATGCTGAGTTCATTTAAGCACGTTGATATCCACTCTACCCGCTCCAAGGCTAAGCGCTCGTGGGTGTTATGAGCTATATTGACAGTTGACAAGTTGTTCTTCATCTTGTCTTTGTATCTAGGCCATGGGCGTCCTACATTCCTGTGGCACTGATTTAACTGGCTGTATTAGGTATCCTGTCATCAGACATTCTCAAGACATGACCACATGACCAGTCCACCGCAATTGAAACTGTATACGGAAAGTCTCGATTCCTCCAATATTATACCTGTTAAACAGGTCTACATTGGATATCTTGTCATAATGGCTAACTCCACAGATGGCACGTAGACAGCTCTTATGGAAAACATCCAGCTGGTGTGTATGGTACCTGTACGGAGTCCATGACTCTGAGCCGTACAAAGGGATGGCATAGACAACGGCTCTGTAAACCCTAATTTTCGTATCCAGTCGGATACCCCGCTCACCTAACAAGCGATGGCCAAGTTTGTCGAAAGTACTTTAGCCTTAGCAATCCGATGCATGATTTTATCATCTAAAGATACACTGTAGTTGACTTTGCTGCCAAGATAGGTGAAAGACTTTACATAGTTCAGTGCTTTGACTTCTATGGTCTTCTGGAAATTTGTAGACCGGTGTTTTTGTTTCACACCACGGAATTGCTTCGGAGTAGGAAAAGGTTGGTTCATTACTTCAATGTTCTTTATGCTGAGTGTAAGACCAAAGGCTTTACATGCAGCAGAGAAACGATTTAGTAGATGTTGGGCCTCCTCAAAGGATGTAGCAACAAGAGCAGCAACATCAGCAAAGAACAAATCACGGATAATTTGTGTACGAAGGTGGGTCTTGGCTTTGAAGCGCTGATACTTGAAGAGCCCACCAGGTGTTCGAAACTGATACTTGACACCGCTCTCTGTGCCTGCGAATGCATATTTCAGCATCACCAAGAAGAAAAGGGCAAAAAGGACAGGGGCCATGACACACCCTTCCTTGGTGCCGTTCGTGACTGTTAAGGGGTCCACCCTTTTGTATACAAGTGGACTCGTCCAGTGTGTATTTGTACTGCGCCGGTGAATCCAGTGAGAGAGTGAGATTGTGAGGTAACCGTTTTGTGGAGTCACTGCGCCTCAGAAGGATGTCAATTCGATACCCCCAGACCGTATATATATTAGTATTGAAAGCATTTCTGGATCTACTAACCGAGTATTATTACGTCAATACATTTATTTGATATTTCATTCCTGCGTTTGTCATTCATTTGTGACCGGTTTCATCCCGGAATCCACAACAGTGACATTAAGGATTCTGACATCAGGAGTCATTCATTCAAGTTGGAGATGATCACGTATATTTTCTGATACTTTTCAGAAAAGGATTCAGTCTCAAAGGCCTTCGACAAGTTCACAAAGACCATGTACAACTCCTGGCTTTTCTTGCGAACCTTCTCTGCAACATGACAAAGAGAAAATATAATGTCACTGGTGCCACGACCAGAAAACCACACTTTCAGGAATTGCTATAATAAGATGAATAATGATTCTGTTTAGAATCTAGCTAGAATTTTGCTTTCCATAGAAAGGAGCGATATCCCCGATGATTATCACAGACTAAAACCTTTGTTTTTCTGAGAGATGTTTGATAGAACCGTATTACCAATTGTATTATTACGTCATACTTACATTTATTTAGATGCTATATTTCATTCCTGATAGTTTGTCATTCATTTGTGACCGGATTTCATCCCTCTTCCAATCCACAACAAATGACATCAAAGATTGGATTCTGACATCATACCATCGGACACGATGGCTCTGAGAACTTTGGACCTGACTTTTAAGCATTTCATTCAATCGACGCTTTAAGAAGAGATGAACTCAACCTTTCAGTATATATATCAACAAAATGTGTTGCATCCGGCAGAGCCTTCCAAGACGATTCGATATCATTGGTAATGTTTGCAGAATCAAGTGCAGCATCAAGTTTATTGGAGAGCTCAATTTTCGTTTCGGCCGATTTAAGAGGTAGTACTTTAATGCATTTGGGAACTGTAGAATTTATAATCATTCACTTTTGGAGATGCAGTGTAGACTTATTCCGAAGTCCGGGATTTGACAAATAATAAGTTGCGTGCAGTAAACGCGTGATCTTAAAATCATTTATGTCTCTTCTTTTGGTGATGACGTAGTCGATCAGATGCCAGTCTTTCGAACGGGGATGCATCTACGTGGTCTTATGACAGCTGGGTTGCTGGTAGAAG